>DF362717.1:8243-33677 GCA_000787875.1 Solanum virginianum
CTAGAAAACTTCGATCGGAACTTGCTGTTGAAGAGCATCGAGGCCAGGAGATAAGTAGGATTCTTAAAGAGATACTGTCTGATCCAAAGCCCTCACCTCCTCATAGATCTCGTGCAGGAAGAAAAGTAGGTTTTCTTAGTCTTTGTGTTCATTTCCAACTTGAGTAGACAACGGGAAAAAGAAAGTGCAAAAGTTAAGCTATATCCATGTCCTGTTGATGTAGCATATAAAGTAGGTGGATTTTTTAATTTAGCTGCAGTTTTACTGGTTTTCCAGGGCATCCTGGATGCTGTGAGAGCAAACTGAACTATTAATAGCAGTGACTGTATATGCAGTAGTATATGTAGAGATAGATGCATCAGAGTTCTTGTTTTCGTCCTCTGCCTTGAGATTAAGGGAGTTGCTTGCCTTTTTGTCTTCTCCGCTTTCTTACCCCTAGACATATCCTTGTGCACTACTTACATTTATTTGGCTTCGGGCTGAAATGGAGTAGTAATACAGGACTGCTATGCGATAAAAACCCATATAACAAAGTTAATTGCAAGTTTTATAAAATTGTGAGCCCCGTGTTGGTCTATGTTTGCCAGAAGAGGTGTTATATAAATATGGAATTTAAGATGGATATGCAGTTCAAAAAAATTAGACTAGGTTAGAAGTGATCCCATTCAGCAGAAGGTGCAATATTACACACACAAGATAAATCAGATAAGTTGTTTGGTCATGTCCTTTTTCTACTTTATTTCATCTTTCTTGCCATTCAACTTCAGCAATCACTTAATGCATCTTGAGCTCATGACATTGGCATCTGAACAATTTAGAATGATTCTTGTGCCCCTTGATTTTTTTGACCTCTTACTGTATATGCTTACATTCTTTGTCCTTTTATTTTCACTGCAGAGAAGTAATGAGAGGAAAAAAATGACCAAACGTCTTACTGAAGAGGCTTTGGCATATTTTGATGAATGTGTATCCATATCAACTTTTGATAGCTCTGACTTCTCAGCACCAGAAAACCCATCTCATAACTCTGTTGGAGCTGCTACTACAACTAGTGTAGCTGTTTCTGCCCTACTAGGGAGTCCAAGCGCTATGTCAATGTCTTTCCCGGTAAGTTACTCCAACTACAAACAGGTTCCTCTCTCGATCTGACGAAGGTTTTAACTTAATTATACATAATCAAAATCATTTGATCTTTAAATAACTGAAACACTGGTTTTACTTATTCATTGAGAGGGTGATGTCTGTGAGAATGTACTACCATTCATATGCTCCTGAGGCGATTAGTATATCATTGGTTTCCCTGGTATCAAGAGTATCACATATTTACTTTCCTGTTCATTTTGACTACTAAAGTCATTTTAATAACTTCCATAAGCCTTGTTTGTAGATCATGAATTTTGATGCATATGCAATGAATTCAAACACAGCTATCCTTTTCTGGTAGCAAGCTCTTGCATTCCGTGGCTAGACTAGCAAGTTGTGTGTTGAATTTGGATTACCGAAGTCCTATTTCATTTGTTTATTCATCTCCTTAGACAAGCAGACAAATCAACCTTATTTCATGAAAAAATATATGGACAATAACCTACGAACAGAATACTCTTCTTTCTCCTTCCTTACCCTTAGTCATTGTCACGTCACTCACAGGAACTATTAGCCATCTTAAAATACTCTATAGAACCGTGATGGTGGATTGCAATTTAGTTGTACCTAAAGTTGATCTCCTTCTAACAGATGATAGCTGGACACATTCAGCACACAGATGGTCATGAAGATTCAAGTTTAACCTCTGACAACTGCAATTATGAACCTCTACCATATCAAGTCAAACAAAGAGGCAGTGATCCAGGACAAGAATTCCATTTCTCTTTTGGTCAGAAGTCCCAAGAAAGCAATCAGGTTCATGATGACTTAAGGAATTACATTAAGCATTTTGAGAAAGATGCAAATAAAGATGTGTTCAACTCGGATAGTACGGGAGCTTTTTATGATGCAAATGAATATAAATTGCAAGGTCATACAGAAGGCTTACTTTTTGGCAGGGTAGCCTTCAGAAACAGGATAAATTCTGGAGGTTTGCATCTGTGCCATGGAGGTTTTCCAGTTACATGTTTCCCATTTGGTTTTGCTTGAGAGTTTTTTGGCCTCTTTTTCCACATAAGCATTCAGCTTTGGTTCTTTTTGTTAAAAAATGTATTCAGCTTTTTGAAGAGTTAAAAGTTACTGTAGAAAAATCACAGAAAGAAAGAAGAAATGGAAGGTGAATAACTAGTGTAGGTGAATAGCTAATTGTACACTTTTTAACCCTCTTCAGCTTCTGGTTGTAAATAAGTTCACTTGGAGCTTATATTTCAACTTTTAATTTATATTCTTTTCATCTTTAATTACTCCTCTGGAATTTACTGATATTCTTGGGACTATTTTTAGAATTTCTGACCCAAAGTAAGCCATTATTTAAAATAATTTATTAAAATAATATGGTTTTCTTTTAAATTTACAAAGCTAGTATTTCTCTATTTCATTTTATGTGATATTTTTTTTGACCGTCCCAAAAAAAATCATCTTATTCTAATTGGAAATTATTTATCTTTAAATTTTTTTCTACCGTTGATGAAATGATTTTAACCACACATATATTTAAGAATTATTTTAGATTTAAATATCTTGCTTTTTTTGTCAAACATTGTGTTAACTCAAAGGGTGTCTGGTAAAATTGGGCAGAGCGAGTACCAATATATTTCTTAGTAACGTTTAGGTTATAATTTCTTCAAATAAATTTAGTTATGTGCTAACAACTTTAATTGGAGAAACGTTACCATATATAACATTTTTGGCATTATATGTTACTCCTAGTAATTCCTTATAATATGTTACTTTCATATATGTTTTACACCTAAAATATTATTCATAGTAATATTTCTTAAGAATCCACGAGATTTCGAATTTTTTGATGTTAAACTGAAAAAACATATTAAGTGTATCAAAATATTAATTTAATCTTAAATCTCAAAAATAATGAAGATTTTATATTTTATGATTTTAAATTAAAATTATATTAGTGTATTAAATATTTATTTAGTTTGAAATCTTAAATATCACGTATGATATTAAAAAAAATTATAATATTTTTTAAAAAGAAAACATATCAAAAAAAAAGATAAATAAATTAAAACATGAGCAATACACAACTTGTTGCATTTTTTACCTACTAATTATTTAGTGTTTGAAGTCAAAAGATCGAAAGACAACAAAGTTGTCCTAAACAAATTTGCATGAGCTATCACAAACGTTTTCAATATGAACACTTACTCTTCTATTTATTTGGCATCTACGTGGCTTCTTTCTATTGCATTTTGAAAACATTAATGTAGTTATTATATATAGCTTCTTTCAACTCTTTCTAGTGACCCACTGAGGATAACTTAGATTGATTATTTGATTTTATTTGATGTAAAATTTAAGAAAGTAAATTATTTTTTTAAATTTTATAATTTGAAATTAAAGATATATAAAATGTATTAAAGTATTTTACATATTATGTGAAAATTTTACTAAGTTTTTAATCATCTGAATTTTAATTTGTTATAAGTTTAACACAATTAATTGTCTAAGAACTATTTATCTTAAATCACATAAATTCAAGATTTAATATGCATAAATTCTATAACAAATATAGAAGCATTTAATAATAATTAACATATAAATTTATATAAATCATATTATATATAAATAATCATTATACAAATATAATACACATCATCGCAGCAAAATTTCTTTGTGCACAGGAATAAATAAGATAAAATCTATACATACGTCTATAGGCGATTTATATCTTATAGGTAGCCAATGAGAATGACACACAGGCTCCTTAATTTTTAAGTCGATGCATTTATGCATAAAATGTTGGACCAACGACTTGTAAGATCTCGATTTTTTGAGATGCAGCTTATCCCAAGATTTGTAAAGTAAATTCTTTTGAAAATCCTATGACAAATGCAGACCATAAAATCATATATTTCTTTTCCACAGTTAATAAACCCCTAGCCCACACAACTTTTTGAATTAACTTGTTAATTCTTGTTATATGTTTTACAAATATTGTAACATCATTATCAACATCACATTCTGGTGAGAGATCAATCAAATTGTCAATCATAGTTTTCACCTATCCTTCTATTGCCTGGTGAAAACTTATCTACGTATACTTATCAATACCAGAATTTTCTGTAACACACACAAAAACTGATTAGAATTAACCATATATGAAATAATTATACAACAAACTTCCATTTCTCTCAACAAATAAGATTTAGAATTGTCCAAGAAAACCTAAAAAATTATTTCAGAAAGACGTCTTGTGTGATATGAAGAGAATAATTTCTCTTTCAATATTTAACAATATCATTGATTTCAAAAGGATTGAACTTACCGCAATAAGTTCTTGAAAAGTGAAGATGCCAAGTTTTATCTTAAAAAAATAATCAACCAAAACTTTTACACTAGGAGACAAATTTCATTGTGTTTTACTTTTCTAATGAATGTTGCTTAATCAACCAAAACTTTCACTAGAAGACAAATTCCATTAATATGGATCAAAGTTAATCTATCTGGGTGAGCTGATTTAATTTTCTTCAATATACCCGTAACAAATAGTAAGACAATGAATATACAATAACATATCCAGTGAAATTTCACAAGTGGGACTTGGGAAGGGTAGAATGTATGCAGACCTTACCACTACCTCATCGAAGTAGAGAGACTGTTTTCTGAAAACCCACATCTCAAAACCCATAAGTAGAAATAATAATGCATGATTCCATTTGCTCAGTAAAATAATCATCATAGCCCAGTAAGACAATGAATATGAAACATTTAAATAAACAACTTGATTTGTTATTTGAAATAATTAAAGGTCTTGCTAAAAAGTACAAAATGCAAATAATATATGATATTTAAGAATACTAATTGTTACTTACAATCTAACAATTGTGCACGAAAACACAAGCCCAAAGCAAATCAAATTCTACTGCATGTCAAATCACATTAGCCATAAATATATTTGTGGCAATGTTGAAAGTATTGTTTAATTCTAATTAACAAAAGAATTAATGAGTTCTTTCTAAGTAATATCTCCTTAGAGTTGAAAGTTGTAATCATCATAAAAAGTAGCCAGTGATCCAGGGGAAGAGGAGGATTAGGAGTGACAATTTGGCGAGTTTGATCAAATTTGAGCGGATTATAATGGGTCAAGATAACAAATGGGTCAAGACCTAATCCAATCCAAATTTGCTTGGGTCAAAATGGGTTGAGCAACGGGTTATAGAGCGGGTCAAGACCCAACCTGACTTAATTTTTACTAAGTTTACTTATTTTATTTGTTCTTTTTCAATATTTTAGTACTAAATTAAATTATATTTTTCCTTATTATGACTATATAAAACATATCAAACTAAAAAAAAAGTGTTCTGAAAATATTTTAGCAAGATCCCTCTCAAATCTATTCGGGTTGCATATCAACTCAATTTTAAATGGGTTGGATTGAGATGAGTTGAGCTAATAATTGTACATATTATTAATCCGCTCAAACTTCAACGGGTTGGGCGAATTGGATTTAATTTGACATCAAACAATTTTGCATAGTTTCCATCTCTCAACTTCTTTATTTTGTGAAAACTTAAAAAAAGGCAGGGGAGGGGGAATAAAAGAATATGCTCAAATGTTACAAAGAGGAAGATGACAAATTAGTAACCCTTTTTTGTATTTGTAGAATATTCTTTTCTAGTCCTTTAAAATTTCCTTAAAAATATTTACTAATTAAATTAATTTACTCATTAATATTCTAACTCAACTTTTCAATTATTCCACACTTGCTATAACAATGAAAGGTTACAAATTAATTGATTTAGCAATCAATTTGAACCATCAACATTTCATACAAAGCTATGATCATTATTATGTTTATTAGATGCAAGCATTTTCTTTTTATTTTATGAAATATGTGTATTTATATTTTTATAAAAAAAATTCTTTTAAATGATAGTTTTTTCAAGGATAACACAATCGTTTAATTTTTAATGGACGATTTAATAATTCGACTTTTCATTAATTTTAGAATAAGCATGATCTATAATATAGTATATGATATGCTGGTGTATGGGTAAAATAATATGAAATGACGATAATCAAAGTTTTAATATAAAAATGATAATAAACCAAATAAAAAGGAGGAAAGAAAGGGATTTTTTTTTATGTGTGTGTGTATTAAATTGATTGAATTAAGTGTGAGCACTAAAGTACTTTGCTCCGCTTTCAAATCTTTCATTTCGATTCATGTAACTGAAAATTAATTTTATTAAAAAAAAATTTAACTTATGGTGCAAAAGAATAACTGTTTAGTTAAATATCAGTAATTTAATATTATAATACAAGGACAATTTCTTAATCTAACGGATAGAAGTTTTTTCACTTTTAATAATATATTATTATATATTATATGATGAGAATAAGAGATGCACAAGAAAATGTTTTACCCAATATAAAAAAAGAAAGATTTTGATGAAATGAATGAACTTACTTTATGACCAGTTAAAGTTTCAAACTAATAAATGTGGGAATAAGAAAAAGGTGGTATTCTAAGTTACTGTTAAAAAGTATGCTGCTATAATAATTACAAGCAGATAAACCAATCATCCATTACTTATTAGTGCATCTAACGTTTTCAATTTTAAACGAACAGCAAATTGACCCAATTAGTTCAGAGATTTGAGTTCACATTTAGTATGCACAAAAGATGCAATGGAACTTTTTGTTGGGTTTTGATATTAGTGAATGGGAAATGGTGAGATGAAAAGTTGAATTTTCTGACAGGTTGCAAACCTCATTTCATGAAAGGTTTGCAACCTGTCAGAAAATTCAACTTTTCATCTCACCATTTCCCATTCACTAATATCAAAACCCAACACTTTTTTACTACTTGGTGGTGGTCACATCTCTAAACAGCTAGAAGAAATGAATAGAAATATTACATTTAGCATGTCCAAAAGAAGGGAGCCTTGCCATGTGACCAGGAAATATCCTTTGGCAGAAATGCAAGATAAGATTGCGTATAATAGACCTTAGCCTATGGTTGAGTCCTTCTCCGGATCCTGCACATAGCTGGAACTTTAGTGTATGGAGCTTGCTTTTTGTATATGCTCAAAAGATAAAAGGATGCAAGTAAACTTGTCCTTGAACGGCCTCAATGCTGACCACCCCAAAAACATTTACAGCTTACTTGCAAAAGCTTTAGTGCACCAGACTTGTCCTTTTAAGTATGCGCAATAGATAGAAGGGTGGAAGTAAACTTGTCCTTGAACGGCTTCAATGCCTACCACCCAAAAAAACATTTACAGCTAACTTTTCCTTTTTAATGTCCTATCCAAAAAGGCCAATTACCAAACAAAACATTAATAGTACCCAACCAAACTAGATCAAATAGTAAAATGGAACCTACTATAACCAACTAAATGGGCTTTTGGCCATGAAATACTGTTTCAATCTAAGTTGTTCGGATTCTTCAAAAATACACTAACTTTGAAGGATCCAACGCGCACTTGATTACTTTTTTTAAGAGTCAAACCAACATAGGTTTCAACAAAACATTCATGACTTAATTCCAAGAATTCAAGTTCATTAATTTGGATGCAATAGTTGACTATAGCAGACAAACTTCTCAATTATTATATCAATGTTTTCTATCATGACCACTAATTGCCGCCAAGAAAAGATATATATGGTGCACATTGACTTAAATCTTTTGAAGATATGGTTAACTCTGTCCATGCATATCCATTATTGAATTGAAATAGACACCAGTTGATGGTGGTAGCTAAGAAAGCAAATATATGTTGGAGCATAATTCAATTTCCATCGTGATTATCATTAGCTTCTTGTCAAACTATATGTTCCACGTATTATCACAAAGTACTGTTTGTGTCCATACAGAAGACAATGGTGGAAAACAAAAGGTGTTCTAAAAAATTTGTGGGGTATAAGAAGCACTCAGGATTCAACAAAAAATGAGGCATGGGGCTCTCTCACAACCTCCAAAACCAATGTATATCATCAATTGGATACACCAAAAAGGTGGCATTGCATGTTCCAGATTCTCTTTGGCACCAATATCAATCACCTTCCCACTTTCTAAAAATCAACATCAACTTTAAAAGATCGAGTACCATAACTAAATTATAAATCAAGATCCCAGAACCTTCCATGTTAAAATAGGATAGGCTTAATCCAAACACCAAGCTCTGTTTTTTTTTAAAAAAAAATTATAGTGGGGGTCGCTTTAGATATAGTTGTTGCCTATAAAAGGGTAGGACTCACAAGCAAATATAACCACCAAGTGTTACTGCTAGATATCTACAAAGTCAATAGCAACAGAGTAATATTTTTCTTTAGTGTGTGGAAAAGAAATGGTAACAGAATATTTACTTTTATATACACTTAGTCTATGGAGATTCAATGTTATTCTTTTGTAATCTTGGAATAACTTGTTTTAATTTCATGCATCTTACTACAGACGAGTTGGACAGTTGCAGATGCTGTAAACTACAAGGGTCTCCCTGCTGATAAATCTAAAACTGGTGGTTGGGTGCCTGCTGCTCTTGTCCTCGGTTAGTATATACATTCCCTTTTGCATATTTGCTCGGTGAAATTTCATTAGTAGGTAGATTATACGTGGTCCTAACCACTATCTTGTGGAGGTAAAGGGATTATTTCTGAAAGACCCTCGTAGTAATTTCAGGAATAAAGAAGAAGAATACATAACAACTAATAAGAGAAGCATTGCAAGATCTCACAACAAAATAGTGCAGTTTCCAAAACACAATAAACACATGATGTTAGATTACCATAAGCTAGAACTGCATGAATATGACTAGTACAACAACAGACACTTACAAGCCTAAACTCTCAATAGCAAGACAACACTCTACTACCTACTAACCGTTTACCTTAATATGAGACTTTCACGCCTTTCTATCTAATGTTATGCCGTTAATTGGTATTCTGAAGATGCACCATTCACATTCCATGTACAAAAATAGAATGAAAAGTTAGGTTAGTCTTGAGAGGATGAAAAACAGGCCTGGTTCGTTCATATGAATGTAAGTTCCACCATAATTAGTATATCAACTTTTCCCCTCACTTAGGAATGGGAGTATATTATATTATATTCCTTATTTAATGGGTTTTAAATAATGTTGTATACTCAAATATAGTACTCCCTCCCTTCTCTAAAAAAAAAAAAATCTATTTTCTTTTTGTCTAATTAAAAAAGAATGATCCATTTTCTTTTTTGATAAAATTTTAATTTCTGCACGTGACATGTTAAGACCACAAAATTAAAAAATCATAAATCAAATAAGGATGGTTTAAAATATTATACATTATATTTACTGATTTCTAAGGTAGTTCTCTCTTCGTCTCATTTTATTTGGCGTCGTTCCTTTTTAATATTTTACAAAAAGAATTAAAAACAATTTAACTTTATAATTTTTCTTCTACCTTTAATAAAATGATTTTCAACCACACAACTATGTAAGAATTATTTTATAGTACAAATTTGAAAAGTTTTTTATTTTCTTAAACATCATACCTAGTTAAAAAGTATCACCTAAATTGAGACAGTGAGTATTTATTTTATTGAGACAGAAGGAATATAATTATTTATACTAAACAATAAACATACATCGGTATTTGATGGGACCACCTTTTTGGAAATGCTTTATGAGTGATAATGGTCATGTCATTTTCTGCTTGACATATCATAAGTAAGGAGATATTCCAATGTGGTGGTGATCCAGAGAACTAAGATATCATATTTTTTTTACTTCTTTGTGCTTTTTACTAATTATAATAATTGTACTTGTCCTCCTCAACTAAATCAATTAAGAAAATAATTCTTGTACACCTACCTAAATCAACTAAAACATAAATTAATCCTTGTGCGTCTCAATAGTTAAAAAAATAAAAACCCATGCACATGAACATCCAATCTCTTTAATTCACGTAAAAAAAACTTTTTTCGATTCTTATTCCTTCTTCTTTTCCTTTTACCTTTGATCGCGATGCGCTATCTAGACCCAACTTGTGAGATTTCACTGGATATGTCAACATGTTGTTGTTGTAATTGCGATGTGCTACAACTATGGCGGAGCCAGCATTTTTATCGATTTTTGTATCAAGGATGTTCAACAATTGATACATATCAACATATCTATATTTAACCTATATATTTGAAAATTTTTTACGACGAAGAGTGTTCATATGACCACTCTCAGGTGAATATAGCTCTGCCCCTGCACTACGAGAGTCAGTGTTATAGTGTCTTTGTTTCTCCTTCCCCCTCATAATCTTGATGATGTGTTGTGCCACGATAGAAAATAGTACAAGTGAATACATAATTGACATAGTAATTACTGATCAATTTGACAGGAATTGAAATAAATGAAAGGCTTTCAACAATGGGAATAGCAGTTAATTTAGTTACATACTTGGGTGGTACCATGCATTTACCAAGTGCAGCATCAGCCAATATAGTCACAGATTTCATGGGCACCGCCTTTCTCCTCTCCCTCCTTGGAGGTTTTCTTGCTGATTCGTTCCTTGGCAGATACAAAACTATAGCAATCTTTGCTATCATACAGGCACTGGTAAGTAACTAAACACTGCTCAATCGCGTGCTTTTAATTTGACGTTATATTTGATTCAGGGAACTGAGATGTTATATTTGATGCAGGGAACTGGGATGTTAACAGTGACAACAGGGTTGCCACAGCTGAGGCCGCCTCCGTGTCATCCTCATGATAAGTATTGCAAACCAGCAAATGGATTCCAGATGGGAATTCTGTACTTGGCCTTATATTTGATAGCACTAGGCACTGGAGGATTAAAGTCTAGTGTATCTGGATTTGGAACAGATCAGTTTGACGAGAAGGATGAAAAGGAAAAATCACAAATGGCGTATTTTTTCAACAGATTCTTCATTTTCATTAGCATTGGAACGTTGGCAGCAGTGACGGTGCTTGTTTATGTTCAAGATGAAGTTGGAAGAAGCTGGGCGTATGGTATTTGCTGCATTTCTATGGTTATTGCTATCATAATCTTCTTCTCGGGTAGTAAAAGGTATCGGTACAAGACAAGTTCAGGAAGTCCTATAGTCCAAATATTTCAAGTCATTGTGGCTGCTACAAGGAAAAGGAATATGGATGTTCCTTATGATGTTGGCATGCTGTACGAGACTAATCCTGAGAGTTCAAGAATCCAACACACTGAACAATTTCGATTTTTGGACAAGGCTGCTGTAGTAGCACAAGATGATTTTGAGGAGCATGATCCGAATCCTAATCCGTGGAAGTTGTGCACGGTGACTAGGGTGGAGGAAGTTAAAATGATGGCTAGGCTGATCCCAATTTGGGCCACAACAATCCTTTTCTGGACAACTTATGCACAAATGATTACATTTTCAGTTGAACAAGCTGCCACGATGGAACGAAATATTGGCAATTTCAAAATTCCAGCAGGCTCTCTTACTGTCTTCTTTGTCTCTGCCATCCTTATTACTTTGATTATTTATGATCGATTTATCATGCCACTATGGCAGAAATTGAAGGGAAAACCAGGTATGTAGGCATGATTGTTACACAAGATTAACAAATATGAAACTGCAAGTGACAAAAGGCTTGTTTTGCGTGATGCAGGTTTTACCAGTCTTCAAAGAATAGCTATAGGACTTGTGATGTCTACAATTGGAATGGCAATAGCTGCTGTAGTTGAGATGAAAAGGTTGTCAGTGGCAAAGTCTACGGGGCGCCACATATCAACATTGCCTATTAGTGTATTCTACTTGATCCCACAATTCTTCCTAGTTGGATCAGGGGAAGGATTCATATACACGGGGCAACTCGATTTCTTCATAACACAATCACCTAAAGGGATGAAAACTATGAGCACTGGTCTTTTCTTGACAACCCTTGCTCTTGGTTTCTTTGTTAGTAGTTTCTTAGTCTCTATTATCAAGAAGGTGACAGGAAGCAATGGTGGTCATGACTGGCTTGCTGACAACATAAATTATGGACGGCTGGATTGTTTCTATGGCCTTCTTGCTGTACTGGGATTGATAAACTTTGTGGTTTATCTAATTTGTGCCAAATGGTTCAAGCCAAGGAAATCTAAATCTGCTATAAGTATGGAGACTATCAAGAATGGAAATGTTGCTGAGGACAAGTGCTAGGATTTTGTTTTATGTCTTTTCTTTATCTATTGTCTTTAGTGTTGCTTGTATGATTTTTACTTACTTTCTCATGGTTTGTTACTTTACTTTTCATAAGACATCTATTTCTTGTCTTACTGTCTTTGTAATGCTTTGAATGATGGGAGTTTGGCCCAAAATGAGAAATTTAGCAGTAATATTTTTGATGTGTCTTTAACACCAAAGTGCATTGTGCAAGATTAAATGTAGAATAATGTAATACTACTTTGTACCAATTATAGGAGCGTCGGTATTTAAGATGGATGATTGAATTAAAAATTATTTAGCTGCGTTAGTGAGACTACACCGCATATGCTATGATTGGATCAATCATTGGTTGTGGAACTGTTAAATTCTCCTAAAATATCTTGTGGAATTTAGTGTAGAAAAGGTAAATCAATCAATGTAAGATACAGTTAGAGAAAATGCCACAAATAATGGCAAACTATTTAATATAGTACTAGGTTCGACAATTAGGTCACTTCATTTCTTTCCTTTCAAATCAATTTCTGGTCAAAGTGATATAGTGATAATTGTACACCTAAAAAGGTGGTTAATTAAGACTTACAAACGTAGTTAACCATGACATGGATGTGATAATCTTGTGCCACGCCATGGTGTGGAAAGAAATAAAATCTACGTGACACACTCCTTAAGAAGCAATAAATAAAATGATAATTTTACTTTATCGTTTCTAATTTTTATAAGTCATCTAAATATTGAAAAATAAATGATACTACTTAATAATCATCACATTCATATTGATTTATCTATTTATCTAGATATACATACAAGTCACAAAATAGTTAGTTACTTGAAAATGATCTTCACCATCGGCAACAAATTCTCCGTCGAACAAATAAGAAATTGTAAAAATGACCTATTAAAATTAAGTACCCAAAAAAAAAAAATAAATATCAAGACAGCCAACTAGCCGGACATCATGGAAATCATATCATTATTGCATATAGAAGAGTTGGATTAGTACGCAAGGATGAGTTGGTTTTCTGATTGGTTTTAGAAGTAGCCTTAGTTCCCTTATTCTACAAGAGTTGAACAGCAAATTCACCCAATTAGTTCAGATACTTGAGTTTACATTTAGCAAGCACAAAAGATGCAATGGAACTTGTATACTTTTCGTGGATGGTCACGTCTCCAAACACCAACAAGAAATGTATAGAAATAATTTTGTTGCTTCATAGTAGCTACAATTTTATGTGATGTGTGCTTTTACAGCTTAATGAGGTTTACAAACATGAATGAGGTTTACATTTCCCTTCCTGCATTTTTGCCATCTTGCTGATCTTAGTACTGCCATTTAAATATAAAAGGAAAACTATAATACTATCGCCATATGAGTGTAACTAAATCTCCAACTAAACGCCGACAATAAACAACAACAAAATTATATTGATGCATTTTAGCATCATCGTGCATAACAAAAAAAATCAAGAAGCTGCTAATAAGATTTGGCAAATATTGCAACTTCATCTGCTGAATTGCCCGTCATCAAGCACTTCTTTGGTCCCTCGGGCTGCTCAAAAGGGAAACATCTAATAGTTGCCCCTGTTTCTTCCTTCACCTTTAATTCCTCCTCGTCACTGTTTTCAAGTATGGCATCAACACGAGTCTTAGATCACCGACAAAATATATAAGGAATAAACCATAGACCAGATACAAAGGAAAGGAAAGTATAAGAAGAGGCTTACCCAGCTGACCAAGGCCCCCTTGCCCATTTTCCTTCAGCTATTGCCTCCTTAAGCTCATTATATGAATGCACGTCCACAATGTTACTGGAATGGTATGATAGTGAAACAGAAAATGAGAAAGGAACTCAATATCCAACGCAAAGAGACACATGAATGATGAAACACGGGCACTAAAGCAAAGGTGGTGCATAAATCTTTGATACGCAGTGTACATTACACATTTATATTCTGCAAACCTGTGATCATTGAACTTAAAACTTTGATAACTAGCAAAAAAATCTTTGCCAAGGTTGAATTTCACTTGAACATCTGACATACTCAAAAACTTGTTAAGGTTCGCAATACTTGCATCTTAAACTTGGTATACATACAGAAGGCAGGTTCGAGGGTGTGTTTGGTATGAAGGAACAACACCTTTTTCAAAAAAATATTTCCAATATCTCATGTTTGGTTGATCAAAATGTTTTAGAAAACATTTTCTCTAGGAAAACGAGTTCCTAAAAAATGAAGAAAATGACTTCCCTAATAGAAGTAGGAAAAATAAGTTCCACAAGTGACATTTCAAATTTATTGTCTTCTCCCTACCCATTCAATCCCAAAAACCCACCCCCTTGACCATGACCCTCGCCGCCCCCCGAAGGCTCGAACTCCACTCTCCACCCCCAATAGTGTTTTGCTAGAGTACAAATAAATGCTCTCGAAGTAACTTTTTTTGCCTACTAAAAAGACTAGATTAAGTAAGCAATTGTTTTCTAAGAAAACTTCTGGGAAAACATTTTCCTTCCTAACAAACAACCCTCTGAATCTATTGCAAAAAATATATTTGCTTAAGCATCCAAATTTCCGCTTGTATTTTTGAGCTTAGTCACAGTGCACCAATTTTTTGATATTTTTTTACAGACAAAATAGATGTTCAGCTTACGTTAAGCAACCAGGTGCTAGAGCCATTACACTAAGAAATTTCGGTTATGCTTTTTTTTTTTTCTTTTTTTTGGAGAAATAGTACTGTACAATTGATATTTCACTTAATTGTAAGTTCTTTTTCAGTTTCTTCGTCCATATAATTGTCATTCACGCTTATGATTATTTATCTTGGACTACACATACATATTTGTGTTTTTCTCCACGAACGTTCTTTTTCAATAAAGTCCACACTCTAATTGTGTTTTGTACTTAAAGCCCCAAATGACCTTATAGCTTTTTTGCGCTCTTCGCTTGATGACACAAACTTGTAGAAGGGTCATCCAACTAATGGTACAAATCTGAAGGAAAAGTGTCCACTACAAATTATCATCAAAGATGAATGGAAGAAAAAGTGTATGGCAGAAAATGCAATTCATAGTATTGACAAGCAAAACAAACAAATAGTTAGAACTTACCTATCACGAAAAGTTGTTGCCCTTTCCAAAAGGGATGATTGGACCTCATTCAACTTGTCTTTGACGTAAGCCACCAGGACAGATGGCTCCATGGATATTCCAAAAACTTTCCCTTGCTTTCCAGGAACATCTCGTCTAGAGATGACCACGGTTCCACTTGAAACATCTCGTGGGCCAATTTCAATCCTCAAAGGGACTCCCTACATAGGAGGCAAGGTGTATTACAGGTATTATCAAACAAACCCATCATGTTTGGCCCTAGTGATGGTGGCTGATAAAGCCTAAAACCATGTGCACCAATTTTCAGCACAGTTTATATCATCTTAATCCAAGAGAACTGTCAGGACTAGATAAAGAACTTCATCCATGGAAGAGAAAATTCATCAGAAAGACATAAAATAATGCCTACAACTGCACAAGCATTTTAGAACTGCTGGTGACTAAAACACCTAACAATTTACTTGATGAAACACTAAAATACATGTTAACTGAGATTATTTTGGCAGTCATTTCCTCTGAACTATAAGTTTTAATCTTTTTTTTTTGACAAAAAAGGTTCTAATCTGGTAACTTCTGAATTTATACAGAGGTCAATACATACCTTCATTTCATAGTAGTTGAATTTCCAGCCAGGTGTTCTCTGATCAGAGTCATCAATCTTCACTTTTAGCCCTGCAGCTTGTAAAATTTCTTTCACAGATGTTGAAGCAGTCAGAACTCCCATCTTCTCATTGTCCTTCTTCCATATTGGGACAATAACAACCTGGGAGTATTCAACTAGAAAATATTCAATCGCCATGACCCACTAGCCAAAATTGCTATCTACAGGATGCCTTTATATGCATTAGTACACAAGATAATAAGCAGCTAGCAATCTAAAATAGAACACAGAGCAGAATATAAACCAGACAACTAAAATTTTTGTCCACCCAATTATTCAGAATATTGTCATATTACTTGAGCACGGCAATTCATAATCAAAACTTTAATGCTGTCACCTAACAAGTAGACCAAGAAGTCACAACACTTGAGACGATTACTCAACTGCTATATATGAAATTAACCTTTAACCAGTTAAAAAGAGGTTTGACAAACCTGCACAGGTGCCAGCCTCGGGGGCAGCAGTAAGCCAGCATCATCCCCATGTGTCATGATGATACCTCCCACAAAGCGAGTGCTAATCGCCCATGATGTCTGCCAGACATGTTCTCGCTGCCCATTTTCATCTGTGAACTGTTTAAACATTAAACCTGTTATACTAAAGATGACTGGTTAACAAAAGGGTTAAACACTCCAAGAAAAATTATTATAGGACCAAAACAGAAATTTCAGTATTTCACAACATTTGCATCCAATACAAGAGTTGTCGCATGGTGTCACGGGTTGGTCTCAGTAATTTCTCTCACAAATTTTGAGCTCCTATTTGCAGTTGATAGTTAGCAAAAGTCACCCCATTCATCTAACTATGAGAGAGACGGAGGTGGTTAGATAAAGAAATGGTGAAGGAGCATTGCCACCAAATACTTGGTAAGAAAACTGTACCCAAGGGTGTAACATGGTCAGTGAAGTGGTTTTGAGAACCATGAGGTCTCAGGTTCAAACCCCAATGGAAGCAAAAATACTAAGTGATTTCTTCCCATTTGTCCAAGCTTGGGGTACAAAGTTACCCAGTACCTATGCTAGTGGAAGGTAGCATATACTCCATGGAATTAGTCAAGGAGTCTACAAGGTCCCGCGGAAACCATGGTTATAAAACATAGAAAAGGAAAATTTGGACTATGAAAAGGAATCACACAGAGGACTCCAAAAGAGAAATCTTGCAGAGCGTCACCAAGAGAAAAAGAGTGGGCCAGGGCATTGGTCGTCATCAATAAGGAATTGCACAAGTAAACATCTCCATGTTTTTATCATTTACTAGTCATTTTAGTTTGAAGTAATTAGTATTGCCATGTTGACATTAATTCTAATAAGTGGAAAGCATAAGAGTTGGTCATTCTGACACTTGCATGATTTTTGACAGAAAAAGTTATGTGGTCTTGAAGAACAAACCATGAAATTGGAGGATTAAGGAGTTGTACGCGTGAATCATAAGCAAAAGCTAAAGACGAGGGACACGACTATTGGCTACATACTCTTTGATATCTGATTTTTTTAAGAAGAAACTTGACTTTAATGTATATTAAATCTCTCGGCTCAATTGTTTGAAACTACACAGAAGTTCACTACTCAACCTAACAGTTCGGAATCATAATCCTTGGCCAACCCAACCATGTCTGACTGCTGATCTTGAACTACATATAAAGCAGCATATTCATACCTAACTGTATATTAAAGCATAATAATTCACTACAAAGTGTCATAAATACTTCGACTGAAGGCAATAATCAGCATATTCATATTGTTACATTCCAAATTACCTGTGTTCCAAATGCACGGGAAAAGTTCTGACCAAGGTTGTGGCTTGTGCCTGCCTGCAAAGCCTTCCTATCTCCCATCATTGCTTCAATTGTATAGGTTGTTGAAGCACCTGCAAACGTCTCCACCCTCGATTTCCTGCCTGCAATAACAGGTATTGCAGCTTGCTCATAAGCAAATTTTGTATATACATCGATCATCTGCATTGCCTGAAGTACAGGAAGTAGGAATGTGTTATATAAAAACACTAACTGGAGAAAACTATGCATATAAAAAAGATAAAAACCTCTTTTTCTGCTTCTTCTGCAGTAGCATGGGCAGTATGGCCCTCCTGCCAAAGAAATTCAAGCGTCCTAATAAATGGTTTGGTTCGCATCTCCCATCTCGTGACATTTGCCCACTGAAAAAACATTAAATGAGATAATAGTTAATATGAGAATCGGAATATTCTCACTTCTTAGTGGTAACACAATAAAGATGAAGGATGTGATTGAACGAACCTGATTGATCATGAGAGGAAGGTCGCGGTAACTATGAATCCATTGAGTAAACATATGATTCACAATTGTTTCACTAGTAGGTCTGACCTGCCAGAACCTCAAGAAGGTAAAACATCAAACCCACACTCAGATGATAGTGTTGAAATGCAACCGGCATTGAAGATGACATATCTTAATTTGTGTTTTCTTTATTTATCAAGAAAAATATTTCACAAAAAGATTAAGCTCCTGTTTGTCTATAACAATAACATTTGATTATACATTGGATAGGTTTTTTTGAGAAAAAAATTGAAGATGAGTTTCAAGTTTGAAGAAGTGGTTTTACCTGTCTTTCAAGTGAAACTTTTTCCCCACTCACAAAATCTTAACTATCTTTCAAGTTAAATACATGTCCAAACACAAAAGTTGATTTCCAAATATCCTTTTCAACTTTCTTCAAATACAATTTTTTTTTAAATATCATATTTTTTTGTCCAAACGCATACTACACATCTTAAAATAGCTAAAACTTTAACTCTCTCTCTCTCTCTCTGTGTATATATATATATATATATATATTTTATGACAAGGGAAAACCGCAGCTGCTACCCTTTAGGTGTGTTCTTTAACTTATATTTTATTGACTGTTATGCGATGCTGGCCTTTAAAGTCATAAGTTGGGAAATCAACTCATTCTTTTCACAACAGACACAATAATGGTGGATGACTAATTTCAATCCTGAGAAGAATGTGGTGACCAAGGGTAATAAGTCATTCTAGTGGCCCCATTTCCCGTTACCATTACCCTATGACAAAACAAAATTTGCAAAATGACAGGTGTCTCCTTGTGCTTCTCTTCCTGTATACATAGTCTACTACTTTTGTGGTAATCTGGATATCTCCGGCATAATAGTGTTCAAATGTTTAAGGAAGCTGATTAGTCTGTGGGAAAATCCTTCTTTAGGATGAATCCTATGGGCAAAAGAGTTCAGCTTGACCAAGGTAGGAATTTTTTTGTTGTTGTTGTTGGTAAAGGCTTGACCAAGGTAGGACATTTTTAAATAAAGTAATTTAACCAAGCTAACTTATTAGCATGGAAATTTTTTTGATGAAATTCACGCAAGATTTATAATTAGGGGCATAGGTGATATGCCATTCATAAAAAAATATCCAAATGTAGCCATTTGAAATGTGAAGGTTGCCTATGTTCAATAATGAAGGAATTTTTTCTTTCCTTGGTTCAGGAGGACTCAATCAGCTACATTCCCAAGAGCTGGAGACATTTGCAACTTTTCCTTAAATAGGTAAGGGATGTATTTGCAATTTACCAGTACATGTTTTGTTCCCCTTTTCCACTCCCCTCCAATCCCTTTTATTGTGGTACAACATGGATAAAATAGTCCCTAAGAGTGCCCACACCATTTTACTAGTACATTATACAAGACATGTCAACAAGGAGCAGAAAAGTAAATAAACATGACAAAGGATAGCAACACCTACCACAAGCTTTTCTTCAAGTTCTTTTCCTCCTCCAACAGTAACAAGAGCTAATTCTGGACTGAAACCCTCAACATGACTAGCTTCTTTCTCAATGAAGGAATATGGTATAAACTGAAATAATAATGCATGAGTTACACATGATTAGACTAAAACAGCAGGCAGAAATATCCGATATTTGAAACAGGTAATAAAAAGAAAGACTGAGAAGTCATGTTAAACTGCCATAGTACTCTCCCTTGACAAAGTTGGAAAAGTCATCGCAAGGAAAAGTCACTTAAAACCTTTTCATACAATATTTGAGTGACATAGGAAACTTATCAAATTTGTATAATAACTGAGTGAAGATCCTGATATAGGATTTCTATAACATGGGTGCACCATCAGAAACAGGAGTAAAGTAAGTATTTAGTGGAAATTGATCCTTGTTCGCTGAGCATTCAACCAAATGCACCATTTAGCTTTTTGGCTACATGGGTGCCAACACATAATATTAGATCAATCTAGTAAATATGTACATAAAATATCTAGTTTAAAGGAAAGACCATGGGTTCACGTGCATGGTAAAATCGACTACAAATCGCCCTGACCCTTGCACATAGTAACACATAAGAGAAAAATTGATAATGTGTTTGGCAGCACAAAGGGGAATGTCTGTTGGTGCCATAAATATTATAATCACATATTCCTTTATATTTAATTTTTTTTTCCTGACCCTAGTACCACCACTTTTAGCCAGAAGAAGAAAACCACTCAAGGTTTGAGGTAGTTATCAACATGATGATCAAACCATAAGTCCATTTCGTCCGTGCCACTCCATTACGCCCGTACAGTTTTATGAATTAAGGCGAAAGATGCATAACTTTCTGATCACATATACATGCTAATCACAAAAGGAATCTGCCTTGAAAACATGCAGATACTTTTTCAAAGCAGATGAATTTGCAGGGGAAAGCCCAGAAGTTTCATCTTTTACAGCAAGATACTGACTCATACATCACCCAACAGACAACCCCTAACCCACCAGGTACCAAAACATCAATTTTCAAGTCACACTAATAGTTACTAGTTAACAAAATTCTAATCACAAGGAAAACAAATGTCAAGAGATGATGACTCCACATGTTGAAAAAGTAACTCCACCTGAGGAAAATACATGTTACTGTGTCCAGTTTCTTTAAACTTCACATTCATGTATTCCTGCATCAATCAACAATTAACAAACCCAGTCAAAACAAAACTCAAATTACATTCAACCAAAAAACAGATACAAAAAGAAGTTCCAACACAAACAATAGGGCTCCTATAATAAGATCAAACCATCTAATTATCAATTCATGTTGGACATTAGTTCCTTATTCTCTAAAAATGCAATCTTTACATACTCAAAACTATAAAAGTACATAAGCCACCATTTAGATTCGATGATAAGATCAAACCAATTTCTCTCTACGTTTTTGAATTCATATACTGCATTAATTCCTAATTGCTTGAAAATAAAATCTTTACATACCTAGAAACCTTAGAAGTACTACAGAACCACAATTTCAAAAAATTAAAGATATTGAAATTGCCTTAGTGATAAAAAAAATAATTATTTAGCATTCAAATACTCAATATAAATCGAATTGGCGGATGATTGAAGGGTACCTGTATAGCTTCCCATATAGCATAACCATAGGGTCGAATAACCATAGTTCCACGAACTGGACCATAGTCAGCAAGCTCCGCATTAGCAATAACATCCAAATACCAAGCATTAAAGTCCTGCGAACGAGGAGTTATTACCCTGTCTTTCTCTTTATCTACAACTTTCGCCTTTCCATCTCCGAGTTGTGGAGCTACTACTTTCTCGGCGGTGCTCTGCGCCGAGAAAGGCCGCCGTAGAGGTAACCGGAGGTGGTGTTTCAGCGGAAATATCGCCGGCGGCGACCTGACGGAGGAAGAGGAGGAAGTGAAGATTGAAGTGAGAGCGGGTAGCCTTAGAGCCCCCATTGGATTTCTTTGTGAGTGGACTCTGGCAGAAGGAACTAAAAGCCCTTTAGATGAGGAAATTTAGAGTAAATGACAAAATGGTCCCAAATGTTTGAGAATAGGTTCAAAATAGTCCCTTAAGTTATGTATTAAATAATTTTAATTTAATTTAATTTAATTTAATTTTTTAGGATTGTGTTGACATTAATAGATTGAGTCAAATATTTTTTAACTTTATCTGTTAAAAAAATTGATATGAATGTGTGCTTTTGGTTGGGGATATCATAGATTTAATATTTAAGTCCAAGGGTTTTTTTTTTTTTAAATTTAGGTGGTATACTAATTTAACATTTAAGTTAAGAAAATTCATGTTTTTAATGTAATATAAATATAGATATTTTAAAATATATATAAGGGATTAAGATTATCATCACCGATAAATTACGATGAGCACGTGCTATAAACGTGACATATAAGAAATTCATAGATTCTTGTTATAAATGTAACATATAAATCATAATTGATAAAAATAACTTTAAAATTGCATTCATCGTACAAACCACAGTGGCTGCGCCAAGCAACAAAAATGACCAATAACAGGTAATTTTTTTAAGAAAAAAATTCTTGCGTTGTATCAAATAAGGAATATAATGAGAAATTTTTGTCCAATTATATATCATCTAATTTTTAATGAAATAGTCTCTTTGCACGTCCGTTCCACGTGTACTTCATATTAGTTATTATATAATATATATTAATAATATTTAATATGTGCATACTTGATATTTGTATTTTATTCATCGCACTATAAATTAATTTTTGATATATCTTTTATTAAATTATTTATTTGAGGAGAATAGTAGTGTACCTTAAATTTTGATGAACTACGAATTCACTCGATGACAATAAATCATACGAAATTTTTTGAAGTGCCAGAAGATTAAGAAAAAATTGTAATTGAAAAATGAGAGGAACCCCTTTTATTTATAGCTAACAAGGGTAGTATGAAGAAGTATTTATTATGTCTTGTTAGAAAAATTATTATCTTTCAGAAAAGTCACAACTCATTGAAAAAAACACAACTCTTCAAGAGAGAATGTGCTACTCAAATAGATATACTCAGATGTTTTTATTTACGGATATTGTTAGATTTAATATTTAACTTAACAAGTGTTTTTAGTTAAGGATATTATAGTAATTTAATATTTAAGTCAGGAAGTTTATGTTTTTAAGGTAGTGTAGGTGAGTCGTAGAAATTTTAAAATATATACAAGGAATTAAGAATAGACATACATATCTACTTCCTAAGAATAGAGTATTCACGTCTTTATGACTCTCTCAGATCAATCAAAATAATCCGTATTAGATGAATCATCAACTGAACCTAATTCGTAACGCCCCAAACCAAAATTCAAACCAAATATGTCCATCTTCTTTTCCTAAAATAGAGTATTCATGTCTTTTCTTAGGGACATACATACATATCTTCTTCCTAAAAATAGAGTATTCACGTCTTTATGACTCTCTTAGATCAATCAAAATAATCCATATTTGATGAATCGTCAACTGAACCCAATTCATAAAGCCCCAAACCAAAATCCAAACCAAATATGTCCATCTTCTTTTTCTAAAATAGAGTATTCATGTCTTTCCTTAGGAACATACATACATACATACAGACATACATATATATGATTGAATAATGTGTATAGTGTAATAATTGAAATAATATTTTTTTGCGGATGTTACTCTATTGAGTAATTTATCAATATACGCCTCATAATAAGTAAAGTTCAAAATTCTATGCTTTATTAGAGGTCTCGCATTTCGATTGATATTAAAATGAAACTGTCTTTAATAAGAAGTGTTTTACTCTTGAAAAAAGATTTTTTAAAGAGAAAATATTTCAAATTTGAACATCATGAATTTGAGGTCGGAATTAAAATATTTCAAATTTGAACATCATGAATTTGAGGTCGGAATTCTAATATAACATATTTTATATATTAGAATTGGATTTGATATTTTATATTTCTTTAATGAATAATTTATAAAATATATACAAGGAATCAAGGCTACCAGGTCAGTAGTAAATTATTGCTATATATGTAATGTATAAACTGTAATCAATAAAAATAAATTTTAAATTACATACATCGTACACTCACAATAGTAGCGACTAACGACAGTAATGACCGATTGCAGATATTTCTTTTAAAAGAATTCTTCTTTTAAGACTTTTCGATCACGGCAATTCCTTCTAAAATAGAAATCTTGGTTTAGGATGGAGTGTCATTTCAAATAAGCAATGAGAAATCTTTCTCCGATTATATATCATTCAATTTTTATTTCATTCGAGAAACAACATTTTATCATTTTATGTCATAGTGCTCCATTAGATAGGAATATTATAAATATTGATAATTCCCATACAAAGAGTATTAGAGCGAGAATACAAGCACATGAAGGGATTTCAGAACCTGGACACAAAAGAACAAAGGCCACATCTGAGAGCTAAAGAGTTAAGAAAAGGAAAGAGGGGAGTGGATGTATCTAGAAAACCCTACAATGTAGGGTCTGAATGTATTTATTTGGACGGGTTGAGCCACCGGATCCTCTTGTGTAAATCGAGTTTTTTGGTTTAATAAAATGGGCCTCGAGCCCACTACTTAATTAAAAGAAAAAAAGAGTATTAGAGCATAATACAAAAGAACTTTTTTTATGACTATATATATAAGATTACCACATCACCCGTAAGTCTCGTTTGGTGAACACATGTTATAAACATAATGTATAAAGCATAATCAATAAAAATGACACTTAAATTACATTTATTGTACAAACCAGGTGCAAATGACAATGACAGCCTAGCGGCAGAAATTATCCATCACAGCCAAAATAAAAGAGAATTCTTTTTATATGACTACATGTCATTTCAAACAAGAAATGAGAAATCTTTCTCTGATTTTGTATCATCCAACTTTCATTTCATTCAGGAAACAACACTTTATTGTTTGATCTTATAATATTTCATATTCTGTAAAATAAGAACAAATTCAATTAATGTTGACAATTTTCAGAGTATTAGAATGAATATTTTTTTTGTTGTTGGGTGTGATTGATTAAGGTTATGCTAAATTCACTTTTATTTTGTTCAATATCAATTTAATTAAAGAAAAAAAATTAAATATGCTCTCTACTTTTGTTTATCAATTAAGTTTGTATCTAGTTGTGCTATAACGATAAATATATTCTTATGATTATCAACGTATTAAAAAATATTGCTTATTTAGATGAAATCTCCTAAATCAACTAAAATAACCAATTTCAATTTAAACTATTCATTTTGAATGAATACTCAATTTAATTTAACCCGCAGCCAACAAGTATCATAAGTATATTGGCATGTGCCACAAGAAAATCTTCCCTCAAATCTATTGAGGAAAAAGAATAAAGATACTGTGATTTAACAACCATCTATCTTAATACGTGTAGCTTTGCCATTTACAATTATTGTAGTGGAAGGAATTTAAGCTTTATTAATAATTTTTAAGTAAGTCAAAATAAAATATATTTAGGAATGTGAAAATTTATCATAAATATATATAAAATTTATACGTGTATGACTTTACAATGTGTATAGTGTAATAATTCAAATAATATTTTTTTGTTGAATGTTGCTCTTT
>DF362716.1:0-20812 GCA_000787875.1 Solanum virginianum
ATAAACTGTGTATATCAGTGTAGATTCACTAATTTCGGCCCTCAAAAACCTATATATCAGCTTCCTGTCCTGCTTAGCAATTATCCAGAGGGCTTTGGCCTATTTTCCTATCGTATCTACTGTATGTAGGTGTATATCAGTGTATACACACTGATTTCCTTACTTCTAAAACCTGTAGACTGCTTCTTTCCTGGGAATTGGGCCAACTCGAAGAAGAGGAAGCTTGGGCCTCCATGGCCCCTCGAAAAATACGACGGGAAAATAATAGAGTCAAAAGACTCTATCAACAGAACATGCAGGGAACAATACGATCAGCAGAACATGCAGGGAACAATACAAAGGAAAGGATTAATAGTGGATAAAATTACTAGAATTAATTCTACATAGCCAAACCTGATAAAAGAAGGAATATCAACATAGATACTGCTTTCATATAAGAGCTGTGAAATCAAATCAGTGATTTTGTTAAGTTTAAACCCAAAATGGGTACTTATGTGACATCAAGGCTGACCAAAACCAATAGAACTGGCCAACATCACCCTAAACCGACTGAAAACTTCGAATGTGAGGGCAAAACAGAGAAGATGGATGTTCAGCCAAGAGTATGCTCAAAATTCAAAATTTAACACTTGACTTCATCCCTTAAAATAAGAGTTGGAACCTTGGATTCTTGAAAACATAATCAGATAGAGATGTGAAGATAAATAACTCAGGAACAAACTGGAATGGACTCATAACAAAGTAATCGTCCACTCACGGAATCAAATGCCAATTGTGAACAACAAAACAGAGACACAAGAGCTTGCACACCATCATTTAAACCATTCATGACCCTTTAGCATATTTGAAAAATTTCAAGTTTGAAAAATACAAGCATCTCAGCATGTTAAACACAAATTGCTATAGCTTGGAGCTAACGCAGTGAAATCAAAACAAAAACAACTGAATCAAAGAGACAAGTCCTAAAAAAAATAAAAATAAGGCCATGCTTTCTCGTTTACAGTAATCCTTGATGCGCTATAAATCATAAGAGCAGGTTTCAAGCGAGAAACTTAACTTTCAGTTCACATGTATGAAATCAAACATTTCAGGAAAAGAAAAAATGCAGACAAAATCATAACTCACGTTAAAGTCATTGTAGCTAAAAACATGAACAATGAGGAAATGACCATTTAAGACACTATTTGACTGAAAAACTTGAAATCGATTAACAACACCGAGCTGAGCGAAAACATCGACAATACAGATCCTTATCACAATAACACCACAGCGTCGACACAGCAAAACAGAATGTTCAAACAAAATACAGCCATTCAGCATCACCATTCAACAATATTAACGAGTGTAGACTCCCAACATTCAAACAAAAATCTTTAAACGAATAATCAAAAGACCCACACAGAACACATGATTCGAGAGGATTCGAGTGAAGGAACTGAAGACATTACCTGTTCGGTAGCAGGAACTGGGATGACAAGCCTGAGTGAAAACGCTTACACCATGACGAATCAAATTTCGTACACTAAATTGAGACCATGAACCCCCAGCTTCAGAGCAACAGAATCCCCTAGCTTCAAGAAATCTCGAAATTGAACCAGAATTGCTAAAATTCCTTCACTCTAAATAGAGATTGAACGTATTTTGGGTAAATGACTACTGTGAGATTGATTCGAGTCTTTTCAAATTTTTTTGATTATCTACTGCTCAAGAAATCGTTGAGTTTTGCTGGGGTTTTGGATTATTGACCTCTCTAGGATCCGCCCCGGCTCCCCCTGAAATGACAAAGAAGAGGGGATTTTATAGGCTACGATTAGGATTCGAAATGGGAGGGAAAATCCGAGGGGTAAATTGGGGATTTTGGAAAATTAGCAGTCGATTCTCAAAATTTTGAAATTCAAATCCTCCCAAAGGGATAAGGGAATCCTGAATTTGCAAAATCCTCAACGAATTGAGGATCTCGACTGTTGATTCGCGAAGGAGAAACCAAGATCGGGATACAATAGGAATCTTCTCCAATGGGTTTGTACGGGAGTCAGGAAAGGGCGACACGTTTGTACTGAATTTGTTGAGGGAACGTTGGGTTGTTTGGATTTTTGGTGTATGCAGATCCTTATCACAGTAACACCACAACATCGACACAGCAAAACAGAATGTTCAAACAAAATACAGCCATTCAACATCACCATTCAACAATATTAACGAGTGTAGACTCCCAACATTTAAACAGAAATCTTTAAACGAATAATCAAAAGACCCACACAGAACACATGATTCGATAGGATTCGAGTGAAGGAACTGAAGACATTACCTGTTTGGTAGCAGGAACTGGGACGATGAGCCTGAGTGAAAACTCTTACACCATGACGAATCAAATTTCGTACACCGATTTGAGACCAGGAACCCCTAGCTTCAGAGCAACAGAATCCCCTAGCTCCAAGAAATCTCGAAATTGTACCATAATTGCTAAAATTCCTCCATTCTAAATGGAGATTGAACGTATTTTGGGTAAATGACTACTGTGAGATTGATTCGAGTCTTTTCGAATTTTTTCGATTATCTACGACTCAAGAAATTATTGAGTTTTGCTGGGATTTTGGATTATTGACCGCTCTAGGATCTGCCCCGGCTCCCCCTGAAATGACGAAGAAGAGAAGATTTTATAGGCTACGATTAGGGTTCGAAATGGGAGGGAAAATCTGAGGGGTAAATTGGGGATTTTGGAAAATTAGTGGTCGATTCTCAAGATTTTGAAATTCAAATCCTCCCAAAAGGATAAGGGAATCCTGAATTTGCAAAATCCTCAATGAATTGAGGATCTCAACCGTTGATTCGCGAAGGAGAAACCAAGATCGGGATACGTATAGAAATCTTCTCCAACGGGTTTCTACGGGGGTGAGGAAAAGGGCGTCAAAAGACCCACACAGAACACATGATTCGACAGGATTCTAGTGAAGGAACTGAAGACATTAACTGTTCGGTAGCAGGAACTGGGACGACGAGCCTGAGTGAAAACACTTACACCATGACGAATCAAATTTCGTACACTGCTTTGAGACCAGGAACCCCCAGCTTTAGAGCAACAGAATCCCTTAGCTTCAAGAAATCTCGAAATTGAACCAGAATTGCTAAAATTTCTTCACTCTAAATGGAGATTGAACGTATTTTGGGTAAATGACTACTGTGAGATTGATTCGAGTCTTTTCGAATTTTTTCGATTATCTACGGCTCAAGAAATCATTGAGTTTTGCTGGGGTTTTGGATTATTGTCCATCTAGGATCCGCCCCGGCTCCCCCTGAAATGATGAAGAAGAGGAGATTTTATAGGCTATGATTAGGGTTCAAAATGGGAGGAAAAATTCGAGGGGTAAATTGGGGATTTTGGAAAATTAGCGGTCGATTCTCAAGATTTTGAAATTCAAATTCTCCCAAAGGGATAAGGGAATCCTGAATTTGCAAAATCCTCAACGAATTGAGGATCTCAACCGTTGATTCGCGAAGGAGAAACCAAGATCGGGATACGTATAAGAATCTTCTCCAATGGGCTTGTATGAGGGTGAGGAAAGGGTGAAACGTTTGTACTGGATTTGTTGAGGGAACGTTGGGTTATTTGGATTTTTGGTGTATGCAAATCCTTATCACAGTAACACCACAGCGTCGACATAGCAAAACAGAATGTTCAAACAAAATACAGTCATTCAACATCACCATTCAACAATATTAATGAGTGTAGACTCCCAACATTCAAACAGAAATCTTTAAACGAATAATCAAAAGACCCACACAGAACACATGATTCGACAGGATTCTAGTGAAGGAACTAAAGACATTACCTGTTCGGTAGCAGGAACTGGGACGACGAGCCTGAGTGAAAACACTTACACCATGACGAATCAAATTTCGTACACTGCTTTGAGACCAGGAAAATTACCTGTTCGGTAGCAGGAACTGGGATGACGAGCCTGAGTGAAAACTCTTACACCACGACGAATCAAATTTCGTACACTGATTTGAGACCAGGAACCCCCAGCTTCAGAGCAACAGAATCTCCTAGCTTCAAGAAATCTCAAAATTGAACCAGAATTGCTAAAATTCCTTCACTTTAAATGGAGATTGAACGTATTTTGGGTAAATGACTACTGTGAGATTGATTCGAGTCTTTTCAATTTTTTTTGATTATCTACAGCTCAAGAAATCGTTGAGTTTTGCTGGGGTTTTGGATTATTGACTGCTCTAGGATCCACCCCGGCTCCCCCTGAAATGACGAAAAAAAGGGGATTTTATAGGCTATGATTAGGGTTCGAAATGGAAGGGAAAATTTGAGGGGTAAATTGGGGATTTTGGAAAATTGGCGGTCGATTCTCAAGATTTTGAAATTCAAATCCTCCCAAAGGGATAAGGGAATCCTAAATTTGCAAAATCCTCAACGAATTGAGGATCTCAATCGTTGATTCACGAAGGAGAAACCAAGATCGGGATATTATAGGAATCTTCTCCAACGAGTTTGTACGGGGGTGAGGAAAGGGCGACACGTTTGTACTGGATTTGTTGAGGGAACGTTGGGTTGTTTGGATTTTCGGTGTATGCAGGTTGTTAGCTGGGTTGAGGATAAAGGAGGTGAGAAAGGGGAGAGTGAGTGTTGACGCGTGAAGGAGAAAGGGAAGAAAAGAGAAAATAAGGAAATTGGGTGCGCGTGGCCCCTACGCGCGTATACATGTATAAGTTGGCTGAAAATAGAAGTAAAATTGGGCCGGGTTTGGGATTAAAATTGGGCTGGATTGACTTGATTTGGGCTAGAATTTTAGTCCAAGATGAAGGCTGAGAAATGGGTCCAAGGTGAGGATTTAAAATTGACCAATTCGATTGCAATTTTAGCCAATTAAAAGTAATCAAATTGGATTCGATTGACTAATTTGACTACATGACGAATTATACAAGTTAACTAGCTAATTATTTCAAATTATTAAAAATTAAAAGCTCGATGATTGATTTGTATCGTGTAGGGTAAAAATTGGATGTCAACACACGCGTCTGACCCATTTTTCAGAATTAAAAAAAATTAGAAGTTCTTCGTCAAAATCCATCAATTTTGAAGCATTTTATTTTTTTCTCCACCATTTTACTCATCTTCCTAAATCATATCATTTTTCCTTCATTGTTTTAAGATGTCTCATCTCCTCCAATCTAGTTGAATCTTTCTATTATGGTATCTTGGCTGCCCTTCTTGATGGATCTGAAGATGTTCTTCCTTGCCAAATCTCAAATTCTAATACCCACTTTCAATCTTTAGTCAAGAAACCAAAGTTGTTTCTACAATCAAAAAGTTTTTTTTTTTACCAATTAAAGCTTCAATTTCGTTTTTCAGTGTTGGATCGAAAATATTTTTCATCGAGACAATGACAAGAAAATTTATCAAAATCACATTTGCTTTAGTTGTTAATATTGATTTTGATTTTGATTTTGATTTTTAATTTAACAATGTTGATATAAGAAGTTCGATTGGTGCTAATAACTATTATAATAAGTGAGTTTTCTTCATTAATGGGTCTTTTACCTAATAATTTTGAAAATAAATTTTTCTCCATTTTGATATTAAAGTTCTGTCTTCTTGATTTTATCTTTTACCTAATGATTTCGAAAATAAATTTTTCTCCATTAATGAATTTGTTATTCAATAAATTCTTCTCCATTTTGATATTAAAGTTTCATTTTCTTGATTTTCAATTTGATTTTAAGTTACCAACAAATTTTCAAATTAGTGAAAAGTGAAGCTACAGTTAAATGTGTGTGATTTGAAGATGATACTTGGCTTAGTGATGGTGGAAGTGGACTGCCATGGTCTTGATACTTGGCTTAGTGATAGTGGAGGTGGACTGCCATGGGTGTTCCCCTCTTGAAGAAGAAGAAGAAGGAGGAGGAGGTAAAAAAGAAGAAATAAATAAATAAGAATAAAAAGAAACATAAAATTTTTTAAAAAAATAAAAGAAATTATTTATATAATTAACGTTTTAATTGCTTTTGTTGCCTCTCACTCTCTTTGAGAGAGTGAGCTACACCTTCTTTGTCACCTCAGCATTTAGGGAGTAAATAATTTCATTTAAAATAGTCTGGGGGGTAATAGGACCCTCGTGAAGTATTGATGTGTAGTTGGAAATTCGACTATAGATTGGGGGCTTATTTGACTATTTTCTCTTGTTTCTTTTCCGTGTTTCTTTTTTTTCCTATTTTTTTCTTTCTTTCTTTTTCCTTTCATTTTTTTAACGCAACTAAAAATGAGATTTATTTTACACATTTTGTATTTTTTAAAAAAGTAAAATAATCCCTAGATTCAAGTGCTAAGATTTAAGACATTTTTTTTTTCATATTTACTATTTAAATATATATGGTTTGAAATTTCACAAGATGCTCTATAACCCTTGTTTCAGAGGAAATATTTAACCTAAAAAATTTCAAAGAACAAGTTACGTCCCATGGATAAGAGTTGAGATTTTTTTTTAATTTTGATTTATGAGATACTTTATAACTCTTGTCTTAGAGTCAAGATTCAGATTAAGAACTTCACAAGTTCTGCCTCGTGGGCAAGACTTGAGACCACTTTTGCCTCTTAGCTCAAAGACTTTCAAACAACAAGTTAAGCCTAGTGGGCAAAACTTGACAATATCATATTGTGTTTTGATTTATGGGATACTCTATAACTATTGTCTAAGAGGTAAGGCTTGTTAGTCCAAGGACTTTCAAATAATAAATTGAGTCCCAAAGGCAAGACTTGACACTACGACATTATGTTTTGATTTATTAGATGTTCTATAAGTCTTGTCTCAGAGACAAGAAACTTCACAAGTTACGCCCCATGGACAAGACTTGACACTATTACATTGTGTCTTGATTTATAATATATATGTAACTCTTGCCTCTTGGTCCTAGGACGTCAAAATGACAAGTTAATCCTCATGGACAAGACTTAATAATGTCACATTGTGTTTTGATTTATAAGATAATCTATAACTATTGTTGTAGAAGTAAGACTTGTTAGTCCAAGGACTTTCAAATAATAAGCTAAGGCTATATGCAAGATTTGACGCTACCACATTATATATTGATTTATGAGATACTCTATAACTCTTGTCGAAGAGGCAAGACATAGGCAAAGAACTTCACAAGTTATGCCCTATGGACAAAACTTGACACCACTATATTGTCTCGTGATATATTATATATTCTATAACTCTTGTCTATTAGCCGAAGGACTTCAAAATAACAAGTTAAGGCAATGTGCAAGACTTGATGATATCATATCGTGTTTTGGTTTATGAAACACTCTATAACTATTGTCCTAGGGGTAAGACTTATTAGTTTTAGGACTTCCAAACAACAAGTTAAGTTCGACAGGCAAGACTTGACACTACTACATTATGTCTTGATTTATGAGATGCTCTATAACTCTTGCTTAGAGGCAAGACATAGACCAAGAACTTCACAAGTTACGTTCAGTGAGCAAAACTTGACGTTACCACATTGTGTCTTGATTTATCGTACATATAACTCTTGCCTTTTAGCCCAAAGACTTAGAAATAACGAATTAAGCTTCATGGGCAAGATTTGACAATATAACATTATATTTTGATGTATGAGATACTTTATAACTATTGCCCCAGAGGTAAAACTTGTTTGTCCAAAGAATTTCAAACAAGAAGTTAAGCCTCTAGGCAAGACTCAACATTACCACATTATGTATTGAATTATAAGATGCTTTATAACTCTTGTCTTAGAGACAAAATTTAGACCAAGAACTTCATCTACAGGCAAGACTTGACACTACGTATTACATTGTGTCCTGAATTTATCATATATAATTCTTGCCTCTAAGACCAAGAAGTTCAAAACAACAATTTAAACCCCATGGGCAAGGGTTGACACTATCACATTGTATTTTGATTTATAAGATACTCTATAATTATTGCCTTAGAGGTAAGACTTGTTAGTCCAGACAATTTCGAATAAGTTAAGCTCCATGGGAAAGATTTCACATTGCCACATTATGGATTGATTTATTTATTTGATGCTTTATAACTCTAGCCTTAGAGACAAGGGTTAGGCCAAGGGCTTCATAGAACAAGTTGTGCCATGGGCAATATTTTGAACCATTTTCACTAAATCTAGCTTATGGAGAACCAATAACTTTTGTCTTAGAGGTAAAATATAGCTTAGGGGTTAAAAAAATAACTTATACCTTATGAGTAATAGTTTACACTATCTCTAACTTATGAGATGTTTCATAACTCTTGCATTAGAGGCAAGATATAGACCAAGAACTTTAAAATAACGAGTTACTCCTTATGAGCAAAACTTGATACTACCACATTGTGTCTTGATTTATGATATGCTTTATAACTCTTGCCTTGAAAACGAGATTTAATCAATTACTTTCAAATAACAAGTTGCACTTCATGAAAATATTTTTCGCCATTTTCACTAAGCTAAACTTAGGTTATATATATAAAGAGAGAATAAAAATTGAAAAAGAAAAAAAATTAAAAAAGAGAAAAGAAAAAAAATAAACAAAAGAAAAATAAAGAAAAAAAAAACAAGTTCAGAAAAATGAAAAAGAAAAAAAAGATTTACCAAAAGAGAAAATAAAAAAGGAATAAGAAGTAAAAAAGGCAAGTCTGATGCTTTAAAATTCCCGCTATGCACAGAGATCGGGGAAGAGTTTGATCACAAAGATCTATTATATGCAATCTTACCTTGCATTTCTACTAGAAGCTGTTACGAAGGCTTGAACCTGTGACATCTGTGTCACATGACAACAACTTTACCAGTAAAGAAAGAGAAAAAAAAAATAGAAGTTCAAAAAAATGTATAAGAAAAAAAAAAGAAAAGGAAAAAATGAAAACAAGGAAAAGGGAAAAAAAAGAAAAGAAACAAAAGCAGAGGAAAAAATAATAAAAAAATATAAAGAAAGAGTAAAATATAAAAGATTTAAGAGGCATTTGAGTATGCAGAGTTGTTTAAAAAAATATTTTTAAGGTATATAAGATTAAAAATATAATTTGATTCAACTTAAAGTGGAAGAAAGAGAATTTTTGTAAGGCTTTTTTTTATAGCGGACAAAAAAATCAAGATCACTAAATTTAGTGAGCACCCGTGTAATTTTCTGAAATTAGAGTTAATTATTGACTTGCTCATTTAATACCTTATCCCATTTTAATCCATTAAATTTGGGTTAATATCTACTTCAAATAGATTCATGGGAGTTTAATCAAAATATTTTTAAAAGAATATTTTTCAATTTGTTCTATCATATTACACTCTTATAACCATAATTTAAAAAAAAAATGTTTTAAAACTCAATGAGAATTGAATGATTTACTCTTTATCAGCTTTTTAACCCATTTTAGTTTGGAAAAACTACATAAAAAATGGACCTAGTTATAAAATTGTTTTTCAAAGATGAATTTAGTCCAAATTATTTACACGCTTTTAGCATATTTTCTCTTTTCTTATTTCGCGCATAATATCAATATTATCAGTCCGTGATCTTTGTCAGTAAATTGATGTCATAACGATATCATATAAGATTAAGTTTAATCATTTGTGATACTCATTTAGTATATTGATACTCCATCAGTATTATATAGGATTGAACTCTTTTTTAAAAAAATAATTAAGAAACAACTAAGAGAAAATTATTAAAGTTGCACTTTGATTTGTTACAGTCACAATATTGTCTATTAAATTCTAAATTTTAATAAGATCTATCTATTCTAATGGTATCAAGTAACTTTTTCTCCTTCTGATGTTATCAATGATTTTCACTAAAGCACAATATCTTCCTTTTTATACCATATATACACTTTTATGACATCAAACATGCGAGAATAGTTAAAGTTCAAAAAGATTATAGTAAAGGAATAACCGCTTATAAATAACATTTCTTTTTCAAATTATAAGTGTTATTTTATGTTCCAATTTTAGTAAAGACACATTTTCTTTTTATACATTTTGACCCATTAAATATTTGAGTGATAGTGGTTGCAAATTCAAAATTGATGCATTAATCACTAAAATAGAAATAGTTAATGCTTGATCGTCCTTGTCACGTACAATCTTAGCTTGTGTTGCTGCCAAACGTCATTAATGAAAAGACTTGCAACTGCAAGTGTTTCTCCAATGTACTAATACAAAAATACTATTAGATATAGGCATTAAAATGGATGGACAACACAGCTTTTGAGTGGTAGCCAACTAATCCATCTCCTTCAAATCACTACATTTTTGTCAATGCTACTATTAACCATTGTTATTGGCCATGTGCTTCCAATTCCACTGCCACCTGAATTTTTGCATTTAATTACTCCTTTAGTGCACATTTCACTAATCTCGAACGTCCTTATCCAAAATTTGATTAATAATTGTTTAATGAGGAATCATTAGTGCTCTAACGTTCATCTCTTCACTGACAGGGTTGCAACTCCAGAGATGATTTAACAAACACCCTGATCTAGTTTTCTTTAATTAAAAATTAAAATAACAAAAAATATTTAATAAAATTTCATAAGTGGATAAAAGAGCTCAGACAAATTCTTGATGAAGTTCCATCTCAATTAAAAAATACTCTGAATTTTCTCTCATTGTTCTTGTTCGAGTTTTAGCTCCATCATATATGACATTCGTCAGAATGAATTAGGTTCAGATAAGGCGACATTTTAATTAATTACTGGCTAGGATGTAGTGGCATGTGGGCAAACAAAATCACTACTGGGGTATAGTATACAAGTTTGGATTTGAAGTTGTGGAGTTCTTAGTTCTAGCAGTCTTTTCACAGACTTACTTCATAGTATCAACTCTAGTCTAGATTTTGAAACATCAAAAGTATTTTTTTTTTGGTAATGATGTTTCATTTTTTAATTAATTACTTTGGTAATGATGTTTCAAAGTGTTTCATTTTTTAAACAAACTAAAAGTGTCTAATCAAAGCTTTTAAGAGAATATAAGTATTTTTGAAGAGTAAGAAGAGTTATTTTTCCGGAAACTAAAAACATAGTTTTTTTTTTCATCAAAAAATATACTTTGAAGAACTTTTATAAAGCTTGATTAAATATTATTGGGGTTTTACCTTAAACCTACATAGTTTTTTTTTTCATCAAAAAATATACTTTGAAGAACTTTTATAAAGCTTGATTAAATATTAATTGTTGTTAGCAAGTAATTTTGAATTTATTGATTAAATATAAATTATTCTTACCAAATGTACTTTTTTTTAAAAAAAAAATTATAAAATAAGTTGATTGTAGAAGTTTTGTGATAATCGTAATAGTAGAAATTTATTCTCATCTGATAGTATAATAATTATCCATAAACTTTAATTTATTTCTTTGTAGTGTGTATAGGTTCGATGAAACATTTCATTAAATTATTCTCTCTGTTCAATAATAATTGTTCACTATTGATTTGGTACATGGATCAAGGAGTATAAAATCATGAGATAATTTTAGCAAATCACTCCTATTAAATATAACATATCTAAACATAGAAAAAGGAATATCAGTATTTAATAGCAAGGATAAAATAAATTATTCTTGTTCTTGTTGTTATTATTATTATTATTATTATTATTATTATTATTATTATTATTATTATTATTATTATTATTATTATTATTATTATTATTATTATTATTATTTATTAGATCATTTTCTGAAGGGTAATTTTTCGTATGAGATCCTTGTAGGCATATATTATTATTGTTATTATTATTATTATTATTATTATTAGATATTTTTTGAAGGGTAAATTTTTCGTTGATCGAAGTTATAGGATTTGATAGAATTTAATTATTTTGGCCAAAGTTTATACTCAGTATTAAAAGTTTTTTTTACTTAATATATCTGAAATTTAATAATTAAATAAATTTGTGATTCAAAATTAATAAATTTAAAGTTCTTAATGCCTTTTTTTTATTTCCTCCAAGGGAGGAAGAGGGGGTTAAGTGGGGGATGGGGTTCTGTGTTGACATGAATATTTAATATGTATCAGCTACTTCAATTGTGCTGATGCCTGCAGTTGTACTCATTTCAGATTTTTTTTTTCAAAAAATCTAATAAATTAATGTACTTTTTAAACATCTCAAACTCACTTTGATTAAAAGTGAAGCACTTCCACCAGTGTATCACACGACCCATATTGATAAAACAAAAGAGGTCCTACCGGGAGTCAAACCCAGGTCGCTGGATTCAAAGTCCAGAGTGCTAACCACTACACCATAGAACCAATGACACATGAAATATTTAGTTAGATGTATGTGTTTACTTATTGATAGTTTAAATATCTATTTATGTATATTTAAAGTTATAGGACATGAATATTAGTTGATGTCAAATTAAAAAACATGTTTATTTATTAAATGAAAAAAAATGTAGTCCAGCGTTTTGACTCATATTATTTTTCTAAAAAAACTTTCTTTTGTCTCAAATTATTTTTTTAAAAAATAAGTATTTATTAATTGTGCATCTAACTAAATCAAGAAAATTTTAACTAAGTTTTTTTCTATATTACCCTCTTTCAGTTAATTCTCTTGAAGAAGCATTCACATTTGTTTGTAAATTTTCAAGAAATTTTTAAGGGATGAATTAATAGAATTATCTTTTTATTTATATTTTTTAATGTGTATAAAAAATGATCAATTTAATATATATGAAACTGACGCTACCTTAGGACCGTTATAGGGGGCGGGGGCGTCATTTATCTCTTTTTGAATGAGCTAAACATTTATACATAAAAGGTTACGTGATACTGTGATTATCCAACCAAATTTAATATATTATTTATATAAAAATATTAATTAAATTTATATTATTAATTTTTTTAAAAATAAAATAAAATTATAACAATTAAAAATGAATAGAAGAAATATCTATTATCTAAAGACAAAATATATTTGAAAAAGATTGAGTGGTGAGAGATAGTGTTTCAAGTCATGGATGATATCTCACTTATGTTGCAGCTTTTATTTCTTTTAATTTCTAAAGCCAAAACACAAACGACACCATAACCCAAGCTAATTGGTATTGCCTCTATATTGCTCTAAAATTCATATTGCTAAGTCACCATCACAAAGTAGAGAAAATGACCAAAATAGTCCTTAATGTATAGGTAACGTTTTTTTTTTATTCTTATATCACTTGATTGATATGGTCCTTAATGTATAAAAAAATATATTTATTTTGGTGTTTTACCTTAAACCTAATAGATTTTATCCTCCAAAAGTGAGAAATTTGGTTTTGGACTCCGTAGGCTTACAAAATCTACCTTTATTGTCTTCTTATTAGCTCCAAAAAACTTCATGAAATCTAACATCATTGTCTCTATTTTTTTTAAACAAATTTATTATTTGTCTTGCTTAAAATATAAAAATTTGATTAGGTAGGTCGAATTTTGTTGGAGAAAATGGTGTTAGATTTTATGAAGTTTTTCTTTGAAGCTAACAAAGAAGACAATGATGATGGATTTTGTTAGCTACTTAGGATGCATAGTTAAATTTAATTTTTTTTTTAAAAAATAAATCTCTAAGGTTTAGGATAAAGGATTAAAATGAATACATTTTGTTATACATTAAGGATTATTTCAATCAAGTGAAATACATTACGAACCAAAATGAACATATTTGTTGTACATGAAGGACCATTTCAATCAACTAACATGAAAGACCAATATAAAATATCACTCATACATAGAGGACCATTTTGGTCATTTTCTCTCACAAAGGTCAAATCAACTCTATTATTTAAAAAAAATAAAAGTTAGCTACGAACATTGTCGTTTATTCGTCACTTTTTCAATAGTAAAAAATAGAAATCACTACTTATATAGCCATAATAAAAAAAAATATAATATAAGTAAGTACTAAAATATTGAAAAAGAACAAATAAAATAAGTAAAACTTTATAAAAGTTGGGTCTTGACCCGCTCTATAATTCGTTACTCAACCTGTTTTGACCCAACCCATTTAGACCTAAGCAAATTTGGGTTGGGTTGGGTTAGGTCTTGACCCATTATAACCCTTCAAATTTGACCCTTCACCTAATTGCCACCCCTACATTATACCTCCTTGCCTAGTTAAGTTCATAACTTTATAGATCTCATGTGGCTCTTTCTTCAAAATCATGAACCTAATTTAGATCTATTACCTCATGAGTAATAGAGCAAAGTACACATGGAATGATTTTGTATTGTCTTTCATTGATACAATTTATTGTTTAAATACAAAGGAATTATGTGGTAAAGAATCCAACAGAATCAGTAAAACTAATGAATCCTATCAAGTTATTAAAGGTACAGAATCAAACAAAATCAAAAAATATATAATAATAAATAAAAAATATATGATATAGATATGGAGCATATTCTATCCTAATTTAGCTTCTTTATGCCTCCGTAAGTTAGGGGGTGGTGGAACAATCCCTAACTTGGAGACAATCCATTGTGTTTGTACTTTGGATAAAGATTTCGTAAGTAGGTCAGCTAGTTGATCAATTGAATGAACATGTACTACGCGAAGTTGTTGACGTTGGACTTGGTCCCTAACAAAGTAAAAATCGATGGCTATGTGCTTCATTTGACTATGGAAAATTAGATTCTGGTATAAGTAGGTGGTGTCAATATTGTCACAGTAAATAGTTGGTATATTATCAAGAGAGATATGAAGCTCTTTGAGAAGATTGGTAATCCAATTTGTCTGAGCAACAGCATGAGCAATGGCACGATACTATGTTTCAGTTGAAGATCGAGTGACAGTTCTTTGTTTCTTTAATGACCAACTGATTGGTGTTAATTCAAGATAGATAACATAAGCAGAAGTAGATATACAATCATCATAGTCACCTGCCCAGTCGACATCAGTATAAACATGTAGGGAAGCATTGGATTCATGTCAAAAAAGAAGCCCATGATGGATAGTTGATTTGAGATACCGAAGAAGACGCTTTACTGCTTGCCAATGTATCTGAGATACTTGATTCATTGGTAGAGCTTATTGACCGCAAAACCTATGTCAGGTCTAGTAAATGTAAGATACTGCAGTTTGCCAATTGTACTTCGATATTGTTTTACATTTGTATGAGGAGAGTCATAATTCAATCAAAGTGAACTTGTGATGGATATAGGTGTAGAGACACCTTGAAAGTCCTGCATAGAGAACTCCTGCAAAGTATCCATTATGTACTTGGTTTGAGAAAAAAATAATTCAGCAGATTGTGGAATGACATCAATGCCCAGAAAAAAATGTAGGGGTCCAAGGTCTTTGAGTGAGAAACGATTGGAGAGTGCGCCTTTGATATTGTTGATAGCTTGTAAGTTATTGCCTGTAATAATAATGTCGTCCACATATACAAGCAAGAAAATGATAGTTCCATGAGAATGTAAGGTGAATAAAGAGTGATCAGAATCAGTATTGCAAAAATCAACAGAAATGAGAAAATTTGTAAGCTTAGTGTACCAAGCACATGGTGCTTGTTTGACACCATATATGGCTTTGTATAGTTTGTACACTTAGTTTGGGTAATCAGAATTCTTAAAACCTTTTGGTTGTTTCAGGAAGACTTTCTCAGTCAATGTATCTTGTAAAAAAGCATTATTTATGTCTACTTGATAAAGCGACCACTTATTTTGGGTGACGAGGGCAAGTACTATTCGAATGACTGTTGGTTTGATAACTAGACTGAACATATCAACGTAGTCGATTCCAGGCCTTTGAATAAAACTTTTGACTACAAGGCGAGCCTTGTATCGTTCAATTGATCCATCAGGTTTGCGCTTGATGCGAAAGATTTATTTATTCTCCATAATATTTTGATGATCACATGGAGGAATAAGGTTCCATATTTTGTTGCTCATGAGAGTGTCAAATTCACTTTGCATAGCTTGTCTCCATTGTGGGTCCTTGCAAGCTTGTTTAACTATGGCCAGTGGTATTTAGGACTTCAGGTTTAGAAGAACTTACCAAGTGGGATTTTTCATACAAATACAGAGATCTATCAACAAAACATGATAGAACAGCCCATGGTACGTGAGAACAAAGCTAAAAAGAGTTATCAATAAAAAAAGATACAGAGAAGAAGAAATCAAAAGCGAAAAGGCAAAAGGGTAAGAATCAAAGAAATCAAAAGTCAGACAACAGAGGACGAACTCAAAGACAAAGATCTTACTTTTGATAGCTAGAGAAGATGCGAAAAGAGAAGAAATATGGAATTGAGCTTAATAATTTTATGTTGGGAGCGAGTGACAGGGCGTCGTGGTGGTGAAGGATGGTTATTCTGAGAAGGAAAAATTGTGGATGATTCAACAGTGAAAAGGAAATTATCTAGAGGGGAGAAAGTTACCTGATTTTGTCGATTTGCTGGAGGCTCTGACAAAGGGCGCACAACTATTGTTGGTGCAGTAGAGTCAGTTGTACGGCAAGCCAAGTTTGGATCTTAGATTAGAAGTGGACTTCTCATAGTAATAGAAAAAAATATTGTATGATCTTGACAATATTGAGTAAAGGAAGATGTATCTGAATTCAATGCAGAATCAAATCATAAAATATTCTGACAGATTTTCTTATATTTGAAAAAGATATGTTTATATGAAAAAACTATTTTCTATAAATTTTACGTCTCTGGAGAAATATATTTTTGAGGATTGCGGATCAAAGCATTAATGACTATGAAAGTGAGTGGAGAATTCTAATTTTAGTATACAACTTTAGCCAAGGATAGCATAAACAATCAAACGTACAAAGTGAAAATATATTGGGAGTTGTACCAAAGAGAGCTTGATATGGAGAAATATTATCTGAGGGTGCAGGAAATCTATTAATTAGGTAAACAACAGTTTGACAAGTAAAACTCCAAAAATGGGGAGGTAGTGATGTCTGGTGAAGTAGGGTTCTAGCAGTTTCTATAACGTGTCTATGGCATCTTTCAGCTAAGGCAATTCTTTGTGGGGTATATGGGAGAGAGGATAAATGTTGAATCCCAAATTCAGCAAGAAGCGATTTTAGTCCTTTAAATTCTTCTCCCCCATTAGAATATACAGTGAGAATCTTAGTATTGAAAAAGTTCTTAATGAGTAGATGAAATTTAGAAAAGACCTTTACTACATCACTTTTTTGTTTGAGTGTATAGAGCCAAGTGTATTTGGTAAACTGAACAACAAAAATGACATAATAATGCTTTTGATTGAACAAGGAAGGGAACAGGTGAAGGACCCCAAACAACAGTATAAAGTATTTCAAAAGGCTTTGAACTTTGCAAAGTATTAAATGAGAAAAGACTCCTGTGACTTTTATTGTAATTACATGAATTACAAGATTGAAAATTATCAAGATAAGGTAACTTGTAGTTTCTTAAAAGAAGTTTCAAGAGATGAATATTAGGATGTCCTAAATAACGATTTCACATAGATAAAGGAACTTTAGAAGTATTTACCGCATAGGTGATAGGATATGAATGTGTTGAACTTGCAAACGTGGCCATTCGTATAAGTCATCTCTATACTGGCCTTATAATAATGGTGCCCCTTTAGTCAGTTCCTTCACAACCAAAAGAAAAGGAAAAAAATTCAATTGATGTTTGATTTTGTTGACAAAATTTTAAAACAAATATAAGATTCTTTTTAATGGATGGAGCATAGAGAATATTATATAGAGAAAAAAATGTATAGGAGTATTTAGTGCGATGGAATCAGTGTGGGTGATCGAAATACCATTACCATCACCTATTGCGACTTGTTCAGGACCATGTATTCATGTGGAAAGTCTATATTCTGAGAGTCAGAAGTAATAGGATGTGAGGCACCTGAATTTTGTATCCATGGAGAAGTATTAGAATTAGATCGAGTAGCAAACATAGCCTTAGCTTTGAAATGGTTGTGTGACTTGGAACGATAAACATCTACATTGTGGCCAAACTTTTCACATAATTGACATTGAATTTGCATTTTGGCCTGCTGAGGGATGGTGGGACACTATGGCTGAAAAATTTCCATTGCTTTGAATGTGTTGAGTACAACATTGTTGCATTCCAGGAGAAGTGGTTTGTGGATGCCATTGAGGCTAACCAGACCAACGACGAGGTTTCCTGCTGCTATTGTTATTCTAATTAGTCATTCGTTGTGCAAATTGTGTAGTGATTGGAGTTGGTGGTTGTTCCTTTTCAGCTTGCTTTAAATAAAGTTCATAATATGTGAGTTTGTGTGTCAATTTCTCATATGAAATAAGAGAATCTCTTGAACGAATAACAGTACTTAAGGCTTCATATTCAGGACCAAGGCCCCTCAAAATCTTCACAATCAACTCTTCATTAGTAGTGCGAGCATCGATAGCAGCTAGTTCATCAGTGATAGTTCTTATTTCTCTGAGATATTTGGTGATAAAATTTTGATCTCACTGAACTTTTGCCAATGCATCTCGAAGACTGTAGATACTGATTTGAGATCTATTTGAATATATGATATGTAAATAATTTCATGCTTCTTTTAAAGTTTCAGCAGAGGCAACGGATAGTGCAATGGTGGAGTTAACAGATGCCATTAAGGAGTTGCAGATAAAATTATCTTGCTGAAATCAGATTTTGAAATCTGGGTTGATGATATCTTGTGTGTCTTGTTTAATGGTGCATGGAGGTGGTGTGATGAAGCCATCAAGATAGCCTATCAAGTCAAACCTATTCATGACCTTTTGAATTTGAACTTTTCATGTTGCAAAGTTTGCACCACCAGTAAGTTTGATTAGAAGTTGTGCAGTCTGATTGATGTTAATGATTTGCGTTTTGGTTGCAGAAACATTGAAAATTATTGAAAAAGTGTTGGTTGTGTCATCGTTGTTCAGATTGATGTCTGGAGAAGATGATTCCACCATGATTTTTGGTTGTTTGGAAAGGAAATGAAAAAAATGATGAATAAGATGGGAAGATGATTATAAGTTTATACTCGTTTGAGTGTTGATAGCACTAATACCATAATAGCGCAGAGTACACAGGGAATGATTTTTGTATTGTCTTTCATTGATACAATTTCTTGTTTAAATACAAAGGAATTATGTGGTAAAGAATTCCATAAAATCAATAAAACTAATGAATCTTATCAAGTTATTAAAGTTACAGAATAAAAAAAATTAGAAAATATATAATATTATATCAAGAATATATGATGTAGATATGAAGAATATTTTATCCTAATTTAGCTTTTTTAATGAGTACTCTCTTCTTCTATTCAACACCTATACTTGATCTTCACTAACATAATGACGTATCACAATCTCCTTGAATTTGAGTATTCTCTTCTTTTACCTTCTATCATGAGAGTTAGACGATACTTATTACTCTTTAACCAAAACAAAAAAGGGATTTGACTTATCACCCTATTACTTAGCTTATCAATACGTGACTTTTATTTACATGTTTCAATCAATCACTATTCTCACTCTTCATAGTTTCTACAACTTCCTAACTTTAGGATCATTGTACCACTTATGGTTTACAAAGTCTCTAATCACTTTCCCTCTCTCCGGGGAAGGGGGGACTACTGAGTATTTAGAGGCATAACTTAACTTTCTTCTCAAGGATAACATCTGAAGAATGATTTGGAGAATAGAATCTGGGAGTGCATTACATCTTGCTCTAGCTGAAACATACGATTTATAGAAATGAAAGTGTATTATTTTTTTATCAAATAACTTAAAAACACTGATGGGCTCCTCTCAAGCCTAGTTTTGTCTCTTTGCTTTCTCAATATTTTATTTGAAGGTAACTCGCTCAGTAGCAAGGATTTAGAATATTTTGTTCCAACTATCTTAAGTATGAGAGGTAGTCAAATAAATTTGGACAAACGCATGAATCTGGATAAATTTCTTAATGAGCAACTGTATTGCATGACCTAGAGTATGAAAGAAGAATTTTTTTTCTTAAATGTCAGTAGTTTCTCATTTATAGGAGCGGAGCCCTCATAACCATAAATAAAATTCTACGAACACGACTTCATAGACATCGTAGGAAACTTGAACTTTGTACTCTGATACTAAGTTTTCACCCCTGGACCTACACCTTAGACGTGACCAACACTCAAAACCTATTACTGGTCCCCAAGTAAACTCTTGGTCTGGATGATTCGCTCAACTGAAGACTTTAACATGCATACAAAAGATTTATAAAATGAACCTTTAAAAACATTTGATAAAATTGAAAGGATCTCAATCATATATTTTTTTTTTACAAGGTTTGAAAATATCTCTTGATATACATAGTAATAATACTTAAAATATCTAAATAAATAGACTGAACTGACTCACTAACTTTATCCATGAAGCGTTTACTGTACTGAAGATAGGTGTTGCAACAAGATCCATGGCTACCTGATTGTAAAATAAATAAACTAGACTAACTAACTAGAGTCCTCTTTTGAAGTGAAGTGGTCTCACCAATTGCTCTTGAAAAGTTGTCTTACTAAATGTTTGTTATCATGGTTACTGCAAAATAAAATGTAGCGTCAAAGGACATTAGTAAGTTGAATGTACGGTATGTAAAATGGTCAAAATAGAAACTTCGGATAGGATGCTCAATTCAAAGACTTAACGCGAAATAACTCAACAACAGAAATAGTGCACTATAAATAAAGTACTAATTTAATGTGTCAAGGAATGCAACTCAATATATGAGAATTGAAATACTCAAATGTTGTGTTTGTGAAATATATCTCAACTCAAGGCTTAACTCAGAATCAACTTAATAGTATACGTAATGCAATGTGAGTAAAACATTTGGTTCAATGCATAAGTAAATGC
>DF362716.1:20865-33324 GCA_000787875.1 Solanum virginianum
ATATATATATATATATATATATATATATATATATATATATATTTGAAAATTATATACTTTAACTTGAGGAGTTTTTCTAATCGACAACCATCACTATGAGCATCATGATGATACAACTTTTTGACCAGGTTGCTAGAGCCATCCAATACTTCATCAGGGTAAGGGACAAAACTTAACTCATGGATCCATCTAACTGGGCCATCTTGGTAGCATAAGAGGAGTCGTACTAGTTTGGTATAATCCTATCCTATGCTGGCTACAAAGTTTATGGAGTTAAGAGTTATCTAAACTCGTACCCAAATTGTGCTCAATACTTCTTCCAGGACATGACTGTGCTCATTAACTATAAGGATGTCCTACTTTAGGGGGAAAAAATTAATACTTGGAGCCTTGGCTTATCATATTTTTTGTAAATTAATTTTTCTTTCTCAAAACTGATAATGCTTTCTCATAACTGGTAAAGTTTTCTCATAACTAATAATGTTTTCTTTGAAAAGAAAATAGTCATACTTTTTACTGGTAAAGTAATGCATTTGGAATGTCAAGTTCCCTCAGAACTCTAAAAAATTTCCATAATAAATAGTAATGCAAGATACTTTAACTGGTTGGACTACTCTTCTAAAATTGATATGCTATGTTCGAAAGAAAATATAGTAAATAGGATTTTCATACAACTCATGCTAAGAGGCAACTCAAGATACTCTTTTAACTCAACTCATACTTTGGATTGAACAATATTTCATGAATTCTTTAAAGTCATAAGTATATAAACATAGTGCCATGAAATTCATAACTTAATGTGACAATAGGGTAAAGTAATCTAATAATTCTTTTTATAAAGAGATAACATATGCATATAACTCAAAGTAATTCACTCAAAAAAAGAAGGAGGACTTGAACTCAACTCATACTTTAATTTGGATAAAAATCACTTGTCAAATGATTCTAAATGGACTTGAAATAACTTTTGGACAGTCTTACATACTTATGGCATGAAGATTTCTTGGAAGAATTTGAAAAATCTCTCCACCCCAGTCCCTTCTCTTTTCTCCCTGACTTCTATTCTCTGAGAGATGTACGAGTGTTTATGAGCTAATTTTAGGACGAAAACGACCTCAAAATGATGAGCTTTTAGTCTAGTATAGGTGATAAAAGACTGGAATGACCCTGCTTTAAAATTGAACTATGATGGAACAAATTCGCGACACGAACTTGTTTCATTTGAATTCATTTTTTTTTTCGAAACACATAAAACACATTGTCAGATGTGTATTATGAAACGAAGCATAAATCGTATTCATGGAGTGCGTTTTATGAACAAAAACGTAAATCACACTTACGGACTGCTTTTATGAACAAAGTGCAAAAATGAACTATGCGAGATTCGCGGCGCGAACCTATTACATACTTTTCTGTATAAACAATTTTGCCCTGAAAATTTATCTTTCAAATCTTTTGACAAAAAAATTCCGTTGAAGTCATTTTTGGACATATTTTTGCACTCCTTTTGACTTCTAGACCTAGTCTTTGCTAGAAAAGCTTGTGGCATTATAGTATCTAATTAGGAGATAAATTATTAATATATAAAATTAATATGATGTTTGATTTACAATTTGAAAATAAACATAATTAATGTCTGTATAAGTTATTAAAAATATACATATATTATTCCAATAATTAATCTCTCTATTACTACTACCCCACAAAATAATACATAAAATTCCCTCTCAACCAATTTCACATTACAAATTACCTAAAGTAACTCTAACCAACAACTAAACCTCCTCACAAACAATCTTAAAAGCGAAAAATAACCTTACACGTGATTTCTCTTTTTGTAGTAAAACTTTTCCAGAAGAAATATAAAATAAATAAAAGAGAAGCTTCCTAGAAAAAGGACTATTCTAAAAAGTTGTCCAAATGAAAGAAAAGTTTATTGTGATTCGGTGAAGGTGAAGTGAGCAAGAAAGTGTAGATAAAGATTAAAGCTTTTGAAGACTTTAACTTTATGCAATTAAAAGCACATTTCCAATAGTAAAATACACTATTAAAAGAAAATTTTACCTACTACTAATTTTTAGAGGAAAGCAAAATCAAGAACTTAAAAAGCACAAACTAGATTTGTATTTGAACATGCTATAGAAATTCATAATTTTGAATTAGTATTTAAAAGTATGATTTGGAATCATGATTTTCAATTTCAAATTCTCCAACAAACATTATTTGGGATTCTGAATCGTGATTTCAAAGTTTTTTAAATGTAAAACTTGAACCATAAATTTATATTTTGTAAAGACTCATTATCTAAAACTTTATTGAAAAAAAAAAGACTCATGCTCGACGTGAAGAGATTGTTGGTACAATTTGAAAGAATTATGTTAAAGAATAACTAGTTACTAATATTGTTATACAATGGATCTTACAAAGTTATGGGTATTTTAAAGCTTGTAATTGCAAAATATTTATTTATAAAATGAACAAGTAGATATATGTGATTTATCAATATGGCATCTTGGAATATTTCGATATATTCTTTTATGAACTATGATTTGCTCACAAATAAGATTGTATAAGAATTAATTAAGAGAATTCTAATATTTTTTACAACTTGTAGAATTTTTGCGTATATAGAAAAAAGTAACTTAAAAAGTTCAAATTACTCATCCAAACAAAGCTTCAATATCAAATCAACCCAATTTCAAATTAAGAGTCCATATCAATATGTCCAAACATTTTAAATTCGATTACATTTGTAGCTCCGTAAGTGAGGATTGAAAGGTTAAAATTGAGTACGTGTAAATTGCTTGTATGTATCAGATGCATGCACAAGATACAAATTCCTTCAGATAATAGAGGTGTTTTTTAATTTTTGGAATGATGCTTTTGTTTTCTTGTCCTTTCTTTTGTACTATGTTTTTTCTTAAAAAATAGTTAAAAAAATTAATCGGGTACTTTGATACAGATTGTATAATTATATAATTTATTTATTTCAATTTATTATATGACTTACTTCTTTTTATATTTAGCAATAGATATCTTTTTTTATTAAAAATAATTTTTAGTTAAATAAATATTTATAATTTATTTTAGACGATAAATTTTAAACGTCATTTTGAATTTATATAAATTAGGGCGGATAGAGTGGTGAACTCATAGCTAGTAGGTTAATTGGTGAGTAATTGTTGCGTTATTATGAGAAACTTTAAGCTCATCTTTTGATAAAAAAGTTTAGGAATCATATCGTAATGATTTATGATTTGATACCTCTTTGTAACGCAAAAGTGAATGGCTTTACTAAAAGTAATGACATAACCTTTTATTCCTTGTCTTGTAATTTTTGTCTTCAAATCCGTCCATCCAATTCTCTATTGATATTGCAAATGAGGCCCCTTTTAATTTGTTTTGACCTCTAGCTACCCATTTTACACTTTTTCTTAATCTTCTTTCATAACTACAATATCCATCAACCTAATTCCATATCACTCGTAATATTTTAAAGCAACAGGGACTTTGGATGTGTTTGGTTACCAAAGAAAATATTTTTCATATTTCATTGGTCAAATATTTTCGACAAGAAAATAAGTTTCTACAAAAATAAAAAATAACTTTTGTAATAAAAGTAGAAAAACAAACTAGAATAGTGACATCCTAGTGTTATCCTAGTCTTTTTACATTTCTCAATACCCTTATTCCCCACACCCCATAGCCACCATTTCCACCACTCTATCTTTCATACAAATATTTTTTAGAATAATACTCTCTCCAATCCCTTTTATATGTCATCTCTTTATTATAAATAGATAATTTTTAATATATATCATTTTACAAAATTAATGCATAAATGATAATATTTTTCTTATTTTACACTTGATAGTTAATGAACTTTAAAAAAATAAATATGACCAATTAGAAAAACTAAAAAAAAGTAATTAATAAACATTAAATGGTAAAATAGTAAAATTAGTTTTTTTTTCTTAATGCAAGTGTAATCACAAAAGGTGACTGACATATAAAAGGGACCAGAGGGAGTTTTTTTTTCTTTTTTCTTATCCATAACACAAAAATATAGATTAAAAAAACTCATCTATTTTCCTAGAAAATACTTTTAAGAAAACATTTATTTTTCGTACTGAATACACCTTTTGTCTCTTTTTATTCTTCTTCTAAGAGTTTTGGTCGATTTTACTTTCTTGATGATTTGAACTGATTACAATCTTAGAATTGAAGATGAAGATGTATACCATTCAAGCAACCCTTTTGGTAAGATTTTTGTTTTGTCTTGTTTTTTCGCCAGCGGTTCAAAAAGGAATAAACAAATTTGTAACTGATAAAATCTGGTGTAAGTCATTGGAATTTGAACAACATGACAGTTGATACATTTTGAATTTAAACTATTTTTTGAACAATTTGAAAAGGATTTGGACTTGACGTCAGGTAGATGTATGCTTCAATATACGTGTTCCACAGAATCTAACATTTAGTCCAATTTTATATTCATGTTAAAAATATTCACTAAATGTGTTCAGTACCTGATTAATATATACTAGTTTTGAAACTCAACCCACAGAATATTAAAAGAAACCAAGTTAATTTATTGAGATATCATATTAGTAATTACATAAGAAAAATAAAAGCAAAGGCTTTCCAAGTAGAATGAGTCCAACAAGTAATTATATTGGTCCCCATGACCCTAAAAAGGGATGGCATCTCGTCACGTGAATCACCCATGTGACTCAAGTCAGATCCTGTTTCATCTCTTTATTATTATTATTTCTTTTTTAATTTGACAGCATCATGCACCACTTCTTCCATAATGTCACGTTCCATCTCACACACTATGCTTTCCACTTCTTCATCAAACCCCCATTTTTGCATATCTTTATCAATCAATTCATCAATGTCTTCAAGAACTTGACAATTAGCCGAAGGAAAACTCCGTATCCTCGCGCACAATGTCTCCATCAGCTCCTCCCCGTCCATTAATCCATGCTTTTTGGTCAAGATCTCAACTAGGAGTTGGTCAACAAGCTGGAAAATCAACTTTCGGTTGCACCTCGGGGTTGAATTATGTGGGGTAAAATTGAAAAGTTCCAAGTAGTGAAAAATGGCTGGGTCAAGTGGTTGAGAAGGAGAGTACCATTTAGCTAAGGATACTGGAGTACTCTTGTCGAGACCCGTACGTTTTAGTATTCTCTGAATGTACTGAGAATGAAAATCAACGGAAATGGCACCGTTACATTTGTCGCGGTTCATTTCTTCGAGGGGGCTGGGTTTGTACCACTGGCTCAAACTACTAGACAACTCTCTACTCTTACTTTTCCATGGATAAGTATCTGATTCCTGTGAATGCCGCACAAACAAACGTAATAATATCAGAACCAAAAAGTTATTCTATGAATTTTGAAAATTTATATTCAAATATCAGTTTGACTAAGCTCTCACAAAAGTTCAATTTATTTGTTTCAAATAACATGCATATCCAAACATAACTTCACTTTCCAAATATCACAACTTCAAAAACTATGATCAGGTCAAATTACTTCAACGTTTAAAAAAAATCAAAAGTATTGTAAATTATAGTAATAATAATCCAGATTATTTGTAAGAAGCTGCTCATAATATTTTTTAATTAAAAAAATAGCTAATGCCACGAAAATTAAAAGTGGAACAGAGAGAGTACTTGATATTGAAGTAAAGAACATTAGTAGTACCTGCTTAATGTGTAACTTGGTGGGTGAAGGAGAAGGGTCTTTCCTTGATGGCAAAATAGTAGGAACAGTACTGGTCTTAACAAGTTGATTTGACAATGGAGTTTTCAGCTTGCTCTTCTTGTCCGCGAAATTTGATTTACTTGTCACTGCTGCTGGACGAACAAATAACTCTTCTTTCTTGCTCCGAATGGCATCACAAGCTTGCAGTGGCTTCTTAGCAGCAAATTTCTGACCTCTTCTCTTTTGAATAGTCTTCTGATGCACTAACTGCTTTTCTTGAGGCTTAGGCTTAGTGACTATTTTAGCTGGTAATAATGTGCTGCACTCTGGAAGTGGAGATAATGGTGAGAATCTGGGTGAATGATGTTTAGTACTAGTACTGGTACTATTCTTGGGCTCCAAGAATCTGAACCGAGGTGAGCAAGAAGGAGTTGTTTGTTTGCTTGGTCTAAAATCATCATCATCATTTTCATGTGATTTTTTTGGTTTAAGCAACACAACTTGATCATATTTAGCAGTTAATTGGTCATCTTTTCTTCTGATAGTGTTGGTAATGTCATGACCAACTTTCCTGCTGACACTTTCTTTGACCTGCTTCACAATCTGCCTAGCATAGTACCCGGGACTTCTCGTTTGGTTTTCATTTTCTTGTTCATAAATATTCCTCCTATTGTACCTGGACATTTTCCTACCGACACTGGAGGTAGAAGAAGAATCGGAAAATTCAAACGCGTCACCCATGTTCTCTTTATTGATTTGAAGGGATAACCTGTGGTGGTGGTGCTGCTGCTGCTCTACATCTGACCTTCTGGCCAAAGATATTCTCGGCGTCTCTGGGAGTGACAGAGTGCCTGTAGTGATGTAATTAGTATCACTACTTTCAAAACTGCTGAATCGTCTTCTGTTTTTACTGCCTGATGGGTGGTGTGTCATCTGATTATTATTGCAATTAGTGGAAGTTGAAATGCGAGGAGAGTTATTGTTTTCAGGGAGGAGATCCAGGCCCATAAGTCTAGCTACTAGAGTTGGCGTCTTGGTCCCCGCTGGTGAGCTGCTGCTACATTCTGATGAAATATCATGATCTGTCCTTGTTCTTGAACCTGATGTTGACACTCGCGGTGATCTCGAATCACAGCTTGTCCTGATTGGAATACAGACCTGAAATATAAAAATCACAAACAAAACTAAATAAATACTCATGATATTCAAGTTTCTTTTGTGAATAGAGTAAAATCTTAATACCATCTCGAAGATGAACACTAACCCCCTTCCCCCACCCAACAAAAACAAATACAGTATCTTCTCTCTCTAAAACATTGGGAAGTGAAAAGGTTATTATTATTATAAAGAAGATAACGGTTACAATTTGACTGACCGGGATATTCAAATTTTGTTCGTCTACTTTCATGGTTGCTGAAGACGACAATGAACTTGACACCGATTTTCGTTCTGTAACAGGCTCATCTAATTCCAAGCTGTTTCTTGGAGCTTCAACTCCTTCATTTATCAAATAAAAGCATGAATATATATATTTTGAGAACTAGATTAATTTTGTTGAGTTAATTACCTTTAAGTAGAGAAGGTTCTGGGTCTGGTTTAAGGAAAGAAGAATGATGATGAGGCTTCAAAGAGCGAGATTGCTGGTTTAAAGCCAACTGAAAATGGGGTAAGTCAAAGATTTGAAAACACATGCAGCCAGCAGGAGGAGGTGTAGCTTCTTCATTAATATTATTCATGACTAGTTCTCCTTTTCTTCTTCTTCCTCCTCTTTGACTAGTGGATTTATTACTAGTACCACTGCCACTGCCCCAGTACAACCACTCTCTGCCCATTTGTGATTCTGCAGCTGGACTCACAAAAGTAATAAGAAACTTTTTCAAGCACATCTGAATGAAAATGACAGAAATAACAATAGTGTATTGGAAGCGCAAAATGCGGATCCATGAAAGGAATGATTTGAGTCTACCTGAAGAAAACTTGCTTTTACCAGTCTTGCGTCCTTGTTTTCTCTTCTCTGACTGAGGGGAGAAGAGAGGGGGTTTACAATTGCAGAAGTCACTCACTCCCAAGCAAGAAATACTCGACCAGAAAACTAACTCTATCTACTCTTGGGAATAGAAATTTGAAGAGAGGGGAATAAGGCGCGCTCTCTCTATGTTTTAATTAGTGTTGGGTGAAGGGATTTGTGGTATAACGAGGCAATGGCCACTATTCTTCCCCTTCCCTTTGTGGGTTTTAAATACCCGAGGTCATTTGGTTTATTGGGGATCTGCAATACTCCCTCCACCTTCCCTCTTCTTTTTGAAATCATGACGTACTTCATCTATTTTTTATTCTCCTATGGTTAACCCCCTCACCCCTCCCACACCTATTACTCTGCTCCTCCATTCTTATTTTAACACAAAAATTAAGACATAATATTTCTTCCGTTCCCTTTTACATGTCACCGTTTGCATTAAGAAAAAATGAGAATTCATTATTTTATTTTTATTTAATACTCTCTCTATCCCATATTAACTGAATTTGTGAGGTCATACACATACATTAAGAAAAATATTCAAAGACAAACTTTACATCATACTTTTCACTGTTGCCCTCTGTAAAAATCATAAATATATAGTGTAATTATTTCCTAGAAAATATAAAAGTTCAACAAATGAAAGGGCAAATATGAAACATTTATTTTGAACTTTGAAAAATTCAACTATTTTGAACCTTGAAAAAAGCCTCAAAAATTCAATTAATTTGAGACAGAGGGAGTAGTAATTGTCTTTTTAGTTCTTTTAGTTGGTCAAAGAGTATGTATTTTCAAAGTCATTAAGGCAAAATAAGAAGAAGGGTGTAATTTATGTATTGATATTGTGAAATGACATATATTAAGGATCATATATTTATAATAAGGATGACATATAAAAGGGAAGGGATGGAGTAAATGATAATGATGATTTTATCAAATCTTCCTTACTCCTTCTGTTCACTTTTATTGGTCATTATTTTATGTTTTGAGGTCAATTTGACTAAACTTCAAAATTAAATTTAATAGTTAAAATATAAAATTTATATGATTGAAAAATATATGAAAAATGCTATAAATTGCAATCTTTCTCATATTAATATGATTAAAAATAAATCTTTGACCTCGATAAGTGAAATAGTAACAAATAAAAGTGAACGAAGGGAGTATTAAACATAACTCATCTAAATATTGAAAAATAAAATATTATTTAATGACGAATGTAAAATACACATAAAATGGTCAATTATTCCTTTGTTTTATAACACCAGACAAGAATTATTGGGCATTCCAAAATAGCATAGTAAACAAGTCAAAATAAACCGAGCGAGTATTTTTAAGCTGCTATTATTAGAGAGATGAAGTTAGAATTTCAACTCTATTAATACAAATAATATACTATTTGAACAAAAGCTACTAAATTTGTTCTACTCCATCCAATGTAGATAATTTCTTTTTCCTTTTTATCTTCTATCAATATTTGATATTCATATTGAAATCCTGGTCATCTAGATTCGCATGGCAAGGAAATATCTATCTAATAGGGAAAACATTCCCTAATAGAATTATTTTGGTGATAGCCATTTAATTACTAGTGTAGATTTATCATACCCCAATCTTATGTGCGGAAGGGGAATTTTGTCTTACTTTAATGTCTAATGGAAACTAGCGAGATTTGGACTATAAACTTTTGAGGTTATTACTGTATGACACATACCATAAAAAGTTACCTATTATAATGTAGGTTGTCATTTTTATCTAATGAGGTAAAAAAAGATCTACACTATCATTGTCAAAATTTAAACTCTCTCTGTATATCATTTGTATATTAGTCTGTTCTGTTTTTTTTCTCCTTTCTATTTTCTTTGAATAATGAACCAAATCTTAAATAGACACAGGATGATACTCGTCTACCCGGCGTAGTTTTCGAGTACTCTGTGAAGTAGTGACGTAGTATAAAGTTGACAGTATAACAAAAGTATGCACTGTTCTTTTCAGGATATTCACCAAAATAAATACTCTCAAATTTTTTGGCTATTTTCTTTGAGATTCAAAATTTAATGCCTACACTTATTATCTCAAATAATATACACTTCCTGAAAACATTTACCAATATAACTTCCAAAAAGTTACATAAGAGTACTTACCTTATCTATACTTTGGTATTTAATACTATTATATTCTACTATACTCCCTCCGTCTAATTTTACTTGGCTCCTATTGACATGACACAGAGATTAAAAAGTAGTAAATGATGGGGTAATTTTATCAAATTACCCTTTGAATATGATAAATACGATGTCTTGAAAAATGTAATAGGGAAATGGCTAAAATTAATAATAATAGTAAATTAGTAACTAAGTGTAAAATTATCTCTTGATTTCATAAAGTGGACAAGTATTATTGAACATCTCAAAAGTATAGAGGTCAAGTAAAATTGGATGGAGGAAGTATATTTTTAAGGTCAATTCCAAGAAATGGGACCAAACGTTTTGAACATGAGATAAATATGATTTCTATAGGTGGACTAATTATCTAGTAATTAGCACCTATTTTATACTCCTTCTATCTCAAATTAATTGAATTTTTGAGGTTTTTTTAAGGTTCAAAAGAGTTGACTTTTTCAAAGTTCAAGATGAATGTTTGAAACTTTTTTCATATTTGCCCTTACATTAATTGAACTTTTATATTTTCTAGGAAATAAATTACACTATGTATTTATAATTTTACAAAGGACAACGGTGGAAAGTATGATGTAAAATTTGTCTTTGAATGTTTTTCTTAATATGTGTGTATTACCTCACAAATTTAGTTAATATGGGACAGAGGGAGTAGTAAATTTTAAAATTGAAATTTGAAAATTTAGGTTTTTAAAGTTGACTTTTGAAACTTAAAGTTATGTTTGAACAATGCATTTTACTTGAATTTTTTTATAAGTTTCAAATTTTATGTCATATAAATATTTAAAGATGAATTTTCAAGATTGAATTCAAAATTTATGATTAAACGCTAGGTCAAGTTATCTAATTAAATAACATTCAACAAAAGAAATATATATATGCATAAGTAGCCATGTGATTTCTTAAAATTAACGGACAGATTAGTGATTCAATTATGTCTTTCCATTCGTTTTATTTATTCACATGCCATATAATCATTAGTATTATATAAAACTTACTCCAACTTGTAGAGTTTGAAATGAATACTTTTAGTTAAGCTAATACATGTTGAATAAAATTCATAATAATTGTGTCAAGGAACGAAGAGAAAACATAATTATCGGCGTGCATACATGGTGATTAAGATTAAAAAAATAAATCCCATAAATAGATAAACCCAACTAATAGCCTGAAAGACTAATTAAATTTAGTAACATAAAGCATATATATTTTGTATATTTATTTAATCATGTGAATAGTATGTATTTTTTTTTATTAATGATAAATTTATATGAGTTCATCTAAATATCAGAGGAAGAAAAATATTTTCCCACAAAAGTATAGTAATATTTTTTTCCCCATTCCCACAAAACGTATAATTTATGAATCTATAGATTAACCTGACAGGTTTGCATGTGAGATTCCCGACCATCCCTAACTTTGATAATGACAAAAGTATCCCTGTCCCTATTATGGGCCACGGCCCACTTCCGACTACTACTTATTCTGGGCCTGTTTGGGCTTAACTTCCAAAAGGCCCACTTTAATTTAGGTAGGGACCACAGCCACGTGGTCGACGACTACTTACATCAATGCGCTCCTCCCAATTTTCATCACCTTCAAATAGAAATGGACCCAATTCACCTTTAAATAAATAAATTTATGCAGATATTTTAAAAGAAAAATTTTCACATATACCTACTCAAAAATATTTTAATTATACTACATTGTTATAATTTGAATAATTATATTTTATATTTATAGTTATAGTTTGAATAATTATATTTTATATTTATAGTTATAATAATATTTGTATAATTCGTACAACATTTATATATGTTTGTATAATTTGTTGTACAATTCTCAGTTTTTTTATAATATTTGTATATTTCGCTATACAATTCGTGCACAATATTTGTAATACAATTTATAATATTTGTATATTTCGTTATACAATTTGAGTCGTGCACAACTTTGGTATAATCGCGCACAACATTTGTATAAATTGCATGAGATACAAAACTCAAACTGTAATTACTGCTAAACGTTTGCCGCAAACCATAACTAATTGAAACTATAGCTATATTAGCTAATCAACTAATATATATTTGATTATCCGCATAAATTTTTCATTTTTGAAATGGTGTATATTAATTATAACATGTCGGTATCCATTTTAGAAGAAAATTAAATGGTGAATTTGATTTATTATTTAGTACTTATTTATCTAGAGAATTACAGATTAATTTTCACAAAATACTTTATTTTTTGTGGGGTATCATGCTTTAAAAATCCTAAAATTGCATCTAGGCGGAAGTAATTATTGATTCAGCAAAATATAATAGCTTTGATTTAAACTCAATACTTATATAGTAAGAAATTCGCCTAATTTAATTAGTGTATACAATTTCATCATAAACTTAATTTTAGATATGCCTTTGATTAAGAGCATGAGGATCATAATTTTATAATTTTCGGTCTTATGTGAATATACATTTTAATCTTATTAATATATCATCCTAGATTTACTTTTAAAAAATTACTATCTTTCATGTACCATCGAAAGATGTAGAGG
>DF362715.1:0-18429 GCA_000787875.1 Solanum virginianum
TGCCTTTAAGAAAGTAAACAGTAATAACAAGTCAAAAGGAAATGTATATGGTTAGGTCGTTGGGGCCACGTTGTCTAAAGTAGGGGACATGACCACACTTTAATTTACATAGTCTACAAAGCCTCTAGATAAGGAAAAGCATTTGATAAGGGTCGGGACAGGCCCCTCCTCGAATAATGGTACAATACAAAAATATAAGCTCTAGACACAAAAAACTCCAAAATATTTGATAAGGGTCGGGACAAGCCTCGCCTCAACTAACTATACAACACAAAAATATAAGCTCTAAACACGCAAGGCTCCAAAGCAACCTGGAGCTTGGTAACCACAGTTGGATATCCTGTACTCCTACTGAGGAGATCTACTAGCACCTGTACCTGCAGCACTAAATGTAGGCCCCCCGTAAGGGATGTTAGAACGAGATAATGTACTGCATATGTAAAGCAGGAAATGCTGTATATGAAGTAACAACTCAAATGAAACTATGCACTGATGTAGGATAAGAGACCACCTTTAGTTATACTGTGGGATTATGTACTTTATGTTCGGTAAATCTATATCAGGATTAACCCCTGCTAGACTTTTTATTTCACCCCTAGGCTACCCCCCGTAATCGGATCGACCCTGGCTAGGTGATTCTTCCACCCTTCGGGTTACCACCCATCAATAAGCAATATACTTTACCTTTCAATTACCTTTAAGATGATTCTTTTGGTGGTCACAATATTAGAGCTATAGGGTTATATATGTATCATGTGACATGTAGATAATCTTACAAGACAATAGGACAATGAAAATAGCACATTACACAAATAATGAAATGTGTATGAGATGAAACAACTTGTGAACTTTATTTAGCAACAAGAACCTATGTAACTTGGTATCCATGTATGTATGTAGATTTGAAGGTGACTATTTATGGGAGCATATGAATATCTGAAAGAGTTGAGACATGGTTAGTTGTATCGGAGTTGGTAAGTGCCTTTATGTGCCAAGGAAGAATATAGATTTCAGGCCAAAGTAAGACGAAATCGAGTAGCCTTATATACCTCATTATACGACCTCGCTATTACCTTGAGATAACCTTCCCTTTCTCCGAATATTTATCTACAACATATAGGGTGAATAAATTAGCATTAGTAGCCAATAGATACATCTTGGCAGCCCAATCTCATAAAACAAACACAGGCAGCAAACGGATAATTACAAACCCGAGTGTATTCTTTCAACCTTTTCGTCTCTAATCGTATCTTCTAATACACATTCTCATATACATATCATGTGCAGCCTATTTTAGTGGTATAACAGCCTTACAACAGTCCACAAAGCACAACACATAACAATTCTACACAACATATAAATGGGCGGCATAATGTTACATCCCTTCGCTACATTTTGACGTCGGCAATTCCTAACCTGTTCCAACCTTAACAAAATAGTCCCCACCATATATAAACATACAACCAGCCTTAAAACAGTTCAAAACAGTCCTCAAAATAGGTGGAGGATGTGAGACCATAGTCCTCAATCAATCAGCCCACCAGTTCCTAGTACGAGCACAATTACGATATCACACAAGAACTCACTTTCGCGGACTATAAAAATGGTGCAGCAGCCTATATACATCATTATAGAATCAATAGAAATTAATACATGTAGCCGTCCTTCATAATCAATCCAACCAAAAAGAGAAAGGCTTCCAAATAAACAAGAAAAATGTACAACAACTTTTGGGAACACATGTTATCCAACAATTTCAGCAAGGATATAGTTAGCTTATTCCAAGTGGGTTGTGATGTACTTGAGCCCTTTTATTCTTCATCTTGGGAAGTAAGTATCCTCCATTTATAATTCTAAAACATGGGCTAAAGTTACACCCTTAACATGAACTTTATTCATAATCGGACTTGGATAAATTCGACATTGGGCCTCATCTCCGTCTAGCTAGCAAGTTTAAGCTAAGCAAGTAGGTGACTCATCTGCCAGCTCCCTAAGTCCTACAAGAAATTCAACATCGGGCCTCGTCTCCGTCTAGCTAGCAAGTTTACGCTAAGCAAGTAGATGACTCACCTTCTAGCTTCCTAAGTCCTATAAGCACCTCAATTCTCTCTCTTTATTTAGGGTCGTGATCCCCTCAATTTGACTTAAAAAATTATTTACACTCGACCCTCTTTAGCGTTAGACATACATATCGCCTCTAACATGAGATTCAAGCACTTTTAAAAATTGGCGCTAATTTGAAAAGCCATATCATGTTTCACATGCATAGTACTAATACATGTAATGTGTGGGGTGTTATAGACTTATAAAGCCTTCTTGGAGTCATACAAGAGGGTTTTATGGTAAGTTCTAGTGACAGGGTATTCCTGGACGTCTTGAGTACATGAGGTATTTACGACTCATAAATTGGTTTACGAGTCGTAAGTCAAGATTTCATGCCATTCTCCAGAGACTGAATTTTAGGACCTCCATCCACGAGAGGCCATTTATGATCATAGAGTGGATTACAAGTTGTAGACGGAGTCTCATAGGTCAGTCCGGCTAATTTTATAATAGGTAGTTTTGTCATTTCTCAGCCATCAATACTTATACTATGTCATTTTAGACCCTTAGGAGGCCCTTTTATTGGATTATAACCCTAAACCCATCTCACTTCCTCTCATTCACCCACGATATTCTTAAGTCTAAATGTTCCCAAGTTCTTGAGCTCTCAAAGAAAGAACAAGATAGGGTTTTGGTTCCATCTTCTCCAAATCAAGGTTTCTCCATCATAAACACCAAGGTATATGGGTTTTGATTGTGGGGAAATTTCCCCCACAATCTCAACCATTTCCTTTCCAAGTTTTTTCTCCAAGTTATAGGTTTTTATGAAGGTTTCATCGGTTATTTGCATAACATGATTTTGAAGGAAACTATGATGAATACTATGCTTGCTCTACATGATATTATGAGATGATAAGATATGAAATATATGTGATGTTATGATGAGGGTTTAAAGGTACCTCAACTAGGTTTTGATATGATTTGGTGGGTTCTATGCATGATGTTAAATAAAGGGTTTTCACTACTCTCCATATGTCTAAATATGATGTTATTACATGATTTTGAGCATAAATGTATACCCACCATGTTTTGCTACGTTATGATCTAAAGCATGATATGATTTGTGAAAGGGCTTTTTTAGATTCTATGAATTTATGAGAAGTTATGATGCCCTATTTTGATATGATGAAGCTTTGGTTTTGATGAGCTACTATATGAACTTTAAGAATATTGAAATGTTTTGCATATTATGGAAATGATAATATATTGAGTATTCCTTGGGATTGTGACCTAGCACTAAGCGGACCTGCAATCATAGGTAATTAAATTAGCTAATAGATCCATATAGCTTAACTTTGTCTGATTAGTCCAAAATGGAGGATGTTCCCATACAGCATTTGTGAAAGATATACCAAAATAGGGGATGTATCTGTAAGGTTGACAATCATGAGTATTGAAAAGGAGAGTATACCCATAAGGTAACTATGGGACACTATCCAAAAAAAAGGGATGTACCCATAAGGCGAGTGTTTAGTTTACCCCGGCAAGGTAAACTACCCCTTTATTCGGTGTGGGGTGAACATCGGGATTCCAAGTAGTAGCTCGCTTGGTCTTATATATCATTTGTGGTCCTTTTCCATCTATGTATGATATACAATATAACTTAATTACTTATCCCCAATTGATTTGACAATGACATGGAGCATGCATGACATATTGAGCCCAGATTCGTTGACTATAACTATGCATATTGTTGCATATGGCTTATATCCTTGTTGCATTTGCACCCCGCATACTTTGTACATTTACACTTTGCCTGCATGATCTAACCATGTATGAACTGAAGCACCGTGCTATCCTCCATCGCCTCCACTCGATTAGATGTTGACCAAAGATTTGCTTGGTGAATCCTCCACATTCGGGGACAAAATTACACTTACCATCATGCTATGTCTTGACTTTGTTATTTTTGGATACTAAATTTTGAGGGTGAGCCCGAGGAATTTCTTGGCCCCTATCCTATTCCGTATGTATAGGTGTTGTTGGATATTAATATGATTTGGTATTGTTGATCTTGACTCTTATGCTATGTTTTATGAAAACATCCTTTAGTCCCATCTTCCCCTTCAATTGAATTATTTCTTATTTATGCTTTCGCGAACCAAGGATGTGTCATATATACTTAAGAGGCTTGTTTAGGATTCCCTTGGGTTTCCCATTTGTCATGCCATGTCTAGACCATACGCTCGGGGCATGGTAGTAATATCTTCTCTTGACATTGTCCTAATACTACACCTAGTGCAAACTCACTTCCATCATACATGATTTAAAGGGCTTGGACAATTCTAGAGCTACAACGATTGGGCCTAAAATCAACCTCTTCTTCAATTCTTCAAAGGTTTTGAGGCATGCGTTATCGAACATGAACTTAGCCTCCTTCTTTAGCATCTTGCACAAGGGGTGTGAATTTTAGAGAAGTCTTTTATGAACCTCCGATAGAATCCTGCATATCCCAGGAAGGTCCTTACACCTTTAACTGAGATGGGTGGGGGAAGCTTCTCGATCACCTCTACTTTAGCTCTATCGATCTTGATCCCTTTGATAGATACGTTGTGCCCCAACAAGATGCCCACTTTCACTATGAAGGGACGTTTTTCCCATTCAACATCAGATGGCTTTCCTCACATCTTTGCAAAATAGAATACAAATGCATCAAGCAGTCCTCAAATGAGACTCCAACCACACTAACCTTGTCCATGAAGACTTCAATAGTGTCCTTCACCATGTCATAGATGATCAACATCATGTATCTCTGGAATGCCATTGGGATGTTATACAACCCAAATGGCATCCCTTTGACTGCGAAGGTGCCATAAAGGCGTGTAAATGTTGTTTTCTCTAGATCCTCTAGAGCAATTGTAATCTGATTATAGCTTGAATATCCATCAAGGAAGCAATGCCAACTAGCTAGTCGGTCCAAAATCTGGTCCATAAATGGCATAGGGAAGTGATCTTTTTCGATTAACGCATTAAGTTTTCTGTAATCCATGCACACCCTTCATCCAGTGACTGTACGCATCGAAATCACTTCATTGTTGGCATTTGGCACCATTATGATACCACTTATTTTTGGAATGCACTGAACCAGACTCACCCATTCACTATCAACAATTGGATAAATCACTCATTCATCCAATCATTTGATGATCTCCTTGCTACAACCTCTTCCATAGGGGGTTTGAGATACCTTTGGTACTGAATACTTGGCTTGTTGTCCTTGACCAACTAGATTTTGTCTGTATATATCCTAGGAGGGATACCAATGATATTTTCAATCGTCGATATAATGGCCTTCTTAAACTGTTTAAGCACCATGACAAGGGCCCTCACCTACTCATCATTCCAATCCGCAGCAACGATAACTGTCAAAGTGTAGTTAGCTCCTAAAAATGTATATCTCAGATGTACTGGAAGAGCCTGTAACTCTAATATCGGTGGTTCTTCTATGGCTGTCTTTGTGGGCGGTAAGTTCTAATTTTTCAAGTCTAGCTCTAGTTTGGTTTTGTGCCTAGGGTCGTAGGACACCCCTAGAGTATTCACTATCTCTTAGTAGTCTAGAATGCCATCACTGTCAAAGTCATCAGCACTGCTTCTAACGTGTCAACACTCAATCTCACCTCAAGTGATACCTCCAATTTAGCATCATCAACCATCTCAATCACAGAGACCACCCTCAAGTCATTTTCTTTATTTGCCTATTAATAGATATTGAAAATAACCTCATCTTTCTAAAATTTGAACTTGAGTTGGCCCCTCTCCATATCCTCCAAAGTGCATCCAGTGGCTAAGAAGGGCCTCCTAGGGACTTCAAAATCAACCTCGCAATCCAGGATTACAAAGTCTGCAGAGAATATGAACTTCTCAACTTTGACCAGCACATCATATAGCATCCTCATAGGCTTCTTCACTATGCGATCGGCCATCAATGAACACATGGTTATTGGAGTAGGGTCTCCCAATCCTAGCTTCTTAAAAACTTCAAGGGGTATCAAAATAATGTTGGCACATAGATCATATAGTGCCATTGTGAACTCCACATCTCCAATGGTGCAGGGTATGGTGAAAGCATCGAGATCTTCTAGCTTATGAACCAAGGACCTTGTAGTAATAGCACTATAATGTTAAAGCTCTTAGGAGAGCTCTTGACTCATAGTGCACTTCTTAGTAACTAGGTTCTTCATGTACTTCGGATACCCTGACATCTTCTCCAATGCCTCTATGAGGGGGATGTTGATAGAGAGTTGTTTAACATAGAGAGAAAGTGCTTGAACATGCTTTCCTCCTTCCTTTTTTTGATTCTTTGAGGGAAGGGGGGAGGAGTCCAAGGAATTGTCTTCAACTTCACTTGCACATCAGTAGCTTCACTCACCCCATCTTTACCAAGATCATATCCTATATCTACATCATTGGACACAACTATCTCTTCTCGAACATCATCCTCATCAACTGGCATGGGAGGATCAATGATGCTCTTCCCACCCCGAGTAGTAATTGCCATACACTACCCTTCATTCTTAGGGTTCAAAGTTGTGTTGCTAGGCAATTTACCCCTCTGATGTTGATTAAGTTGAGTCGACACATGTCCAAACTGTTGCTTAAGTTGTTTGATAGCCACAGAATAAGACTCAATTTTCTGATTAATGCTAGAAATCTCAGATTACATACCCTTCAGAGTCTCATCCTGTGTCTCAACTTTCTTTAACAGGCAATCAAACATCACCTAAATTCTTAAAATACTTACACCAGTGTCATGGTTATGTGGCACCACATAGGGACCATTTTGGAAGACATCTCTATGACCTCAATCTGCATCTCTCTCTGGGTCATTGTTCTGGTCATAATATCATCTAAGGTTATCCTTGAAAGCTCCATTGTTGAAGTTTCGACCTTGTTTCCTTAACCTTGGCACCAATAGTCCTAACAGGACCCTTAGATGTTGGTCTAGAAACACTCTATCTGATCAGTAACAAAATGGATGTCGTCCTCATAATAAGTCTCATCATATATGTGTGCACGTGGAGACTGATAAACCATTGTATTAACTCGCTCCTGGTTCTGCTTCATCATCACCTCTATACCTATGTAGATTCGGGCAACCTTTTGCATGATTTCTTCATTGATCTTTGCTTGCTCCAAACCAACACTGATTTTGCACAAACTTAGCAGATGCTATGCTTCTCTGCCCCCATGTATGATTAGTCTTGACTGCTTTGTCCATCCTTTCTACAATCCTTGTGAATAGCTAATCTAAGAACATACCCCCTATGATAGTATCAGCACAAGCCTGACTATTCTCATCAAGGGCATGGTAGAATATCTCCACTAAGGCATCATTAATTATCTTATGGTCTAGGAGACTCCTCAAGCATTTGGTGATCTTCTCCCAAGTAGTACTGATCGAATCACCAAGAAGTTGCTCAAAGTTATTGATTTGGTCTTTTAACTTGAGCTTTTTTGATCTAGGGATGTACCTCTCTAAGAAGGCCTTTTGAAATTCAACCTAACTAGTGATCGAACTTTAAGAGAGCTCAGATAGCCATAATATTGAATTGCCTGTAAGAGACAATGGGAAGACATAAAGTCATATAGAATCCGTAGAAAGATTTTTTGTTCCTATCACACTCTTGCAGGTGAATGCAACATTGTGTAGGTAGCTATGAGGATCCTCTGATGGTAAGCTCGCAAACAGCCTACAATTCTGCAGCATCTGAAGCAAACTACTTGAGATTACAAACTTTCTGTCAGTTGGTAGTGATGTCAACATAATATCTCCAGTAACCTCCATAACCATAGAATTTAGGCTGTATTTATTCCACTGATAAGCATTGGCATTAAAATCTTGTAGTTGTGGAGCAATGTCCTCAAGAGGAGGTGGGTTCTCATGATCAACATTTTCATTCTCATTCCTATTCAGAGTAGCATTAGTTGCATTATTGCCATTATCTTAGGCCATTCTCCTTAATGTTCTATAGATCTTTGGGTCAAACAAATTCAAGGGTCTGTCTTGACTTCCTGTGTTGGGCATACACTACACTTACACCCTACAAAGAAAAAAAACAACAAAAAGCGTAAAATGTGGGAAATAAGGATTAACACCCAAATCACTATGAATTAACTGAGTCTAGCTGTATTCCTCAACAATGGTGATAAAATCTTGATGTCGCCCAAGTTATACTTCCTTTTATACGATAAAGTAGTCATTGTCAAGAAATAAAACTTAACCAAGGTTAGAGTCAAATCCAAGGGAATACTAGACTCAAGAGAATTCAATCACCACAATTTCAGTGATTAACCAACTTACTTCCCCAAAGGAGGGTTTTTTCAATAATTAATGGAAAGATAAACCTAGCTAATACAAGAGTGAAATCAATATGGATAGAAACTAGGGTATTATGTTCCCCATGATTCCCTAACTCAGTATCACCAGATAACCTAATTCCCAGTCAGTAATACTAGGTGGATTCTAATATTGGCCACCATTGGAAAACATGCAAAACAAAGAGAGTCAATTAATACATGTATGCATACTTTCTAAGAATTATGAATTATCTAGTTTTACCTTGTTAGTTCTTCATGATTCTAACAAGCCTAGTTGAGGATTTAGCTACTCATACTTTGTGTAGATGCAAGACTTATGAATTGGAATAACATAATAGAGCTATTACACAATTGCATTAAGAACAAGCAAATCCAACTTCAAAGAGAATCATAAGATTAAAGATGAAATCAAATTACAAGTGTTCTCAAACTCTTTAATATAATCTCACTATTTTCTCTCTTTAATTAATGAGTTTTCTATGTACTATGTCAAAACTTATGAAAAATAACCTAAAAAACCTATTTGTAATACTTAAAGTACAAGTCATAAACGAAATAAGATAGCTGCGGCATGCCTAATGAATAGGAGTACAAGCCGTATTGCATTCCACGACCTGTAATTGGGGTCTCGTACAGTGCTGCTGGAAGTTGGACTTTAAGTATACGACACCCCTTCTATGACTCGTAAAGTGGTTTACGATTTGTAGGGGGTTTCGTCTGATGAATCTTCAGAAAGTCCTAATCTCAGATCTTCAGGGCACGAACTATGTTCTATGACTCATAAATAATTCCACAAACCTATCTCCATGTTCATATAATCAACTTTAGAAAATCCTTCCCTCACTGGAATTGTCTATGCAACCTACTTCATGACCTGTAAAGTGAACTACGACCCGTTAAAGGTCTCGTACTACATCAAAAATTAGCAACTTCTGTATTTCTCCCAAAAATCAAAGCCATCCCTGGAATCCTCCAATTATAATACAAAAATACATAAAACCAATAACATCACATTGAAAACTCACAAAATTCCAAGTTTTAAGCATCAAAAGTGTTGTATTTTGATAGCACATCAATTGATACTTCAAGCACAAGATATACGACCCAAATTTAATGAATTTGCCACTACGTCTCTTATTTTGATCAATTCATAAACGCAAGTGTCCGTAGTAACACCCAAATAATGTATATCAAATAAGTCTATTGATATTAGGCATATTTATATGCCAAACTAGCCAAAACTACCGATAAATAGAGTTGGACAAGTCCATAGAGTCTTAGATATTTATAGTATAATTTCACGTATTTTACTAATCCCAGGTCAAGTTTGTCTGTTGGTTGTGCCTTTGTAGTTTTTTAATAGAATATGCCAATTCAGACTCACATCTGGAGTTTGAGGAAGAACACAACTATAGAACTAAAGAGAAAAATCAATCAACTCGGTAAAAGGGCTCAAGTGCGCATCACGGACCTAGGGGAAAAGCTATGCAAGCTGAAAACTTGGAGAAAAAGGTGTGAAGCAGGAAAATAAGGGAAGTTTGCATTTCCTACCATCAAAAGGAAAGGAGAAATTGGGCCAGTCAATATTTAATGCAAAAATCCACTCAAAATAACCTAGTCTACGTCACGGACTTTGAAGATGCGAGGGTAAAAATGAAATACAGGACTTTTTAAGTTATATTCTATTTAGAACATTAGGTTTCATATCTGGTTTTTTATGGAAAAGAGGTGAGATGACTAAAAACTCCATTCTAGGGTTACTTTGGTTACTTTTTACGTTTGATTCTTGATTGTGAATGCTGATAAGCTTATTTTTTATGTGTAAGACAATAATGCGTGGCTATCTTTCCACATTCTATGATTATAGTCATAGACAATGTTCTAATTCTTGATTCTTGCATATTAAGAATGGGTTTCCACTAGATTACTCTTATATTAATTATATCTATACTTCATACCTTGATTAACTATGAGGTAAATTATTTGTTCATTCTAGATTCGAGAGATGTTGGAATGAATAGAACACAGTAATATAGGGGTCTTATTCGACTAGGAAACTAGATTGGGTAAATTATTTGTTCATTCTAGATTCGAGAGATGTTGGAATGAATAGAACACAGTAATATAGGGATCTTATTCGACTAGGAAACTAGATTGATTCGTGTAACGGAGACCCGTGACAACTATACTTACACCTAGCTTGGTTCAAAAATATAGGAAGATAATGTTAAAACATTTTTATTGATTTGTCTATCCTCGCTCAATGATGTAGTTAGGAAGTCAAGAAAGGTAGGCCGACAGAGGCATGCAACCCTGTTTAGGTACTTTTAATACTGTGAATCAGTAATCAGGAAACTTGGACATAAGTGCAAGCATTGAGTCTAGAATTGCATCAACAAGGTTATAATGCCGAAATCGTACTTAATCTGATAATTCACGACAAACCAGTTAAATTTAGTAATTATAATTAGTTACTTAACTTTTCCACTCAATCTTTTCATAATTTTCAACAAGGGCACACTTAACGCAATAACTTGGATTGTTAATTGATTTTGGTTTAAATCCCTTTGGTTCGACATCTTGGGTCTTAATAATGGCAACTATATTGCTTGTTAAGAGCACGTACACTTGAGTGCGCTGGGGAGCAACAAGTTTTTAGCGTCGTTGCCTAGGATTTAAAGTTACAAATTAGTTTTTTCTGAGTTGTTTTGTTTTGTTGTGTTCACTGTGCTTGATCATAGTAGTGTTGTTTTTTTCAGGTGTTTAGATTGCTACACTAGAGGAACTAGACAATTGCTTCCACTAATCAAAAAGGAGGGTAGGTCTCTTGTACCCAATTCCGTTGATTCAACTTATTGAACAAGAAGACCAAGAAGACAATAATGAAGAGGTTGAACCTATTTGAGCAGAAATATTGAGCCGAATCCACGCACACCAGCAGCAGCGCCTAGGCCAATTAGGGTTGCAGAAATCTCATGCACTACTAATGTTACTAACTACTTTTAGAAGCCAAAGGGTGGTCATTAGTAGCACAAATAGAAGATGGTTGAACTCCTACACTCCATAGGGAAGTTTGCTAGATTGCCACATGAAGACCCATAGTGAAACGCCCCAAAAAGTGTTCGAAAATATGTCTAGAAAATGCCCAAATTCGTTATTTCCATATATCTCAAAATTCATCATGATATTGGAAATTTTACTTCATATTCGTGATCAGGGGGCAAAATTTAGTAGGAAATGGGTCTAACCTCGATTTTAGAGTAACCGTATCAAAATTTTATTTTCCAAAAATTTTGAAAATAGTGAGGTTTTTGCACCCCTGGTGCAAGCGGCTAGGGCGTGGACCTATACATTTTCTTTTTGCCAATTTGGCTGTTTTTGGTCCAAGGCTTTGAGTCCTTGGGCCTAAGCCTTTCTATGCTTAAAAACACCTATACTTAGTGATTTGTCAACCTCATATCATTCAAGACATTCCCCAAAACCCTCTCAAATACTTAGTCAAATATTTCACTCAACTACAAGTGTCCCAAACTCATTCTGAATCTTAAGGATTTTATTCAAGCTTCAAGTTCTCATCTAAATCTTCATCAAGGAAATCTCCAAAGTTAAGGTATATAGGTTTCAACCATTAGGCCCTTCCACCCATGGTGCCCAACCTTTCTTTTTATGAAAATTATCTATTTTTAAATTGATTATTTATCTGTGGGTACTTCTTACTATAAATTTCACTACGAACTATGTTGGAGTTTCATGAAATATAGACTATTTAAGCATGTTTTGAGCTATGAATCTATGTTCTATGATGAGATCTAATAAAAGGTTTTAATGTATCTTATATGAGGGTGTTACCAAGTGTTGGTGGGTTTATTAATGTTAAGTTTTCTCACATGATTTTACTCCTGAATTACATGATTTTGAACTAGCATTACACACCCACCAAATATTTGATAAAATGTCTGGTTAGGGATTTTCGAGTTATTGAATGTCTATTGCATGGCTTATCAGTTAAATGACTTTATGATGATGAATGAAATGTATATATGTGTTGATTTCTTGAAGAGTATCTATAGTGTTGCGAGTGACGACACCTTGTTGAGGGGGTGCTATGTCTTAACCACCTTGTCGGGGGGTGCTAGGTCCGTACCACCATATTGAGGGATATATACCTTGACCACATTGTCGTGAGGTTTTAGGCCCGCACAACCATGTTGAGGGGTATATTCCTTGACCACCTTGTTAGGGGGTTCTAGGCCCGTACTACCATGTTGGGGGAAATATACCTTGACCACTTTGTCGGGAGGTGCTAGGCCCGTACTACCAGTTGAGGGGTATATACCTTAATTACCTTCCAAGGAGGTGCTAGGCCTTGGATTCCAAGTACTAACTTGCTTGTTCTATGATGTTGGTCTCTTTCTACATATGTACTATGTTTTATATAAGCATGTTTTACCTTGAGCATTGATCATGTATGCCATGTTGTTAATATACTATTCCTTGCTTATGATTATGCATTTTGACTATGTTGCATATCTATTGTTGCATAGCATCCTACATACTTAGTATGTTCAAACGTACTAATACATACTCTATGCCTATATGATGTTACCATGTAGGGTCTTATCTAATGTTACATTGCATCCTACATACTTAGTATATTTAAATGTACTAATGCATACTCTATGCCTACATTATGTCATCATGTAGGAATTAGAGCTCCACTTGATCATCCTCCTCCTCCACATGGCTAGTACTATCTCTTGAAGCAAGATTTGAGTCCTCAACTCTGAGGATAATAGCTATTGATCCTATGTTATGTAAAGACTCTTTTGTTTGTTTAGATGCTTATGACTTTGAGGGTGAGCCCGAAAAGTTGTCTTGGCCCCTGCCTAATCTATGCTAGAGGTATTATTTGACAAGTTGTGTATTTATGTTTTGACCTTTTACTCTTGTGATGATTTATGCTACGAAAGACATCTCTTATTCCCTTTATCCTTATTCTTATTCTCTTATTGTTGTCTAATTGTTTCTGCAACCAAGGATGTGTGGTGTTTAGATTGCTACACTAGAGGAACTAGACAATTGCTTCCACTAATCAAAAAGGAGGGTAGGTCTCTTGTACCCAATTCCGTTGATTCAACTTATTGAACAAGAAGACCAAGAAGACAATAATGAAGAGGTTGAACCTATTTGAGCAGAAATATTGAGCCGAATCCTCGGCATCCAACATACCTCGTTGATTAGAGTCTTATTCATGGTTGTGAAGTATATCGCAACTATGAGTAAGAGGCTATGAGGCATTCTAGGAAATATTTCCTTTCTTCTTGATCCATGTTGTGCTATAGGAGTTAAGGTAAGGCTTTCCCCTAAAGATTGTTCTTTTCTATGATAGATCATACCTATTCTAAGAGGAAGAAGAGCTTGTACACCCGAAGAACAACCGGCTCATGAAGAGTTCTGGGATACTATTACCATGCTAGCTCAAATTTTGACTAATCAAGTCAACCAAGGGGCCCAAGCCTCTCATGCTCCTACTTCGGCATCTAGGGTAAGGGATTTCATAAGGATGAATCCACTAGAGTTCCATGGGTCTAAAGTGGATGAGGACCATCAAGAATTTATTGATGAGGTATATAAGGTGTTGTCTATTATGGGTGTTAGATCGAAGGAGAAAGCAGAGTTGGCAGCCGACCAACTTAAAGCGGTGGACCAAATATGGTTTACTCATGGAAAGAGGAGAATGGGAACAACAATGTGATCTTTTGGGAGGAGTTTAAGGAAATATTTCTCAACCAGTTCTTCCCTCTTGAGCTAAGGGAGGATAAAATAATAGTGTTCATGAATTTGAAGCAAGGGTCCATGAGTGTGAGGGAGTATGCCCTCAAGTTCAACCGACTCTCTAAATATGCTCCATAATTATTGGCCGAGCCACGGTCTAGAATGAACAAGTTTATGATGGGTATATCTAATTTGGTGAATGAGGAGTGTCATGTTGCCATGTTGATTGGTGATATGGACTTATCCCGCCTTATGACTTATGTCGAACTATTGGTGGGGGAAAAGTTGAGAAAGAGGAGACGTAATGAGGATATGAGGGCCCGTTTTAAAGAAAGGTTCCAAGGTCCCAAGGGTGGCCAGTTTCATCAAGGCCAAGGGTCTTCAAATGCTCCTAATAGAAGGTTTGCTAATGACAACACAAGGCCCAAAGGTGGTGTTGGTGTAGTGCCTATTGCTATGTGCCCAAGATAAGGTAGAGGCCATGATGGCCCATGTTTGAGGAACACTAATGCATGATATAGTTGTGGGGAAGTGGGTCACAAGAAGATTAATTGTCCTCGTAATCAAAACATGGGAAGAGATAGTCGTCCCCAAGGCCAGGGAGCAAATGTGGCTCCTTTGGGAAGAGGAGGTCAACAAGGTGATGCACTAAAGCTCAATCAATTCTATGCTCTTCAAAGGAGGCAAGGGGTAGATGAGGTACCCGATGTCGTTGCTAGTATGTTAAAAGTGTTCAATTTTGATGTGTATGCATTGATAAACTCGGGTTCTACTCTTTCTTTTGTTACTCCTTTTATTACAAAAAAGTTTCATGTTGAACCCAATTATTATGTGAGCCTTATGTGGTGTCTACTCCATTGGTAAATCCATTATTGCTTGGAGGGTCTATACGAATTTTCCCATTTTCATTTTGCATAAAATATTGCCTTGTGATTTTGTTGAGTTAATTATGGTGAATTTTGATGTTAGTCTTGGGATGGATTGGTTGCATGCATATTATGCCTCTATTGATTGTAGAACTCGTAGGGTCAAATTCCAATTCCCTAATGAACTCGACCTTGAGTGGGAGAGTCATTTTCAAAAATTCCAATTCCCTAATGAACTCGACCTTGAGTGGAAGAGTTATGCTGTGGTGGTCAAGGGTAGGTTTATTTCTTGCATTAAAGCCCAAAAGTTTATTTCTAAGGATGTCTCTATCATCTTGTGAAGGTTGGGGATGTTGAATCCAAAGTCCTTCCTCTTGAGTCAGTTTCGATGGTTAACAAGTTCCTTGATGTCTTTCCTAGTGAGATTCCCAGTGTTCCTCTCAAAATAAAAATAGATTTTGACATAGATCTCCTTCCTAATACTCAACCCATTTCTATTCTCCCTTACTATATGGGCCCACGGAGTTAAAGGGGTAGAAAGAGCAATTGAGGGATTTATTAGAGAAGGGTTTTATTAGGCCTAGCCAATCACCTTGGGGTGCACCAGTGTTGTTTGTGAAGAAGAAAGATGGTTCTCTTAGGATGTGTAATGACTACCAGCAACTTTGTAGAGTCACCATCAAGAATAAGTACCCTCTACCGAGGATTGATGATCTTTTTGACCAGGAGGTATTTATTCATCATATCTTGATCTATTCCCATTGTGAGGAGGAATATGTAGGTCACTTGATGGTGTTGTTACAAATCTTGAGGGAGGAGAAGTAGCATGCCAAATATGAGAAATGCGAGTTTTGGTTGAAAGAGGTTGCCTTTCTAGATCATGTGGTGTTGGGTTATGGTATAAAGGTGGATCCTAAAGAGATGGAGGTAATTAGAAATTGGCCAAGACCCTTGACTCCATCAGATATTAGGAGTTTCTTGTGCTTAGCGGGTTACTACTAGAGGTTTGTGAATGGGTTCTTTTCAATTGCTTCTCCTATGACTAAGTTAACCCAAAAGAAGGCAAGGTTTGTGTGGAGGGATAAGCGTGAAAAGAGTTTCCACACCTTGAAAGATAAGCTTATCTCCACTCCAATCTTGTCTCTATAAGAAGGGTTGGAAGGGTTTGTTGTGTATTGTGATACCTCATGAATTAGCTTGGGTAGTGTTTTGATACAAAGTGGTAAGGTGATAGCTATGCCTCTAGACAACTTAAGCTGCCTAAAAAGAATTATCCTACCCATAATCTTGATTTGGCCGCCGTGGTATTTTCTTTGAAAAATTGGCATCATTACTTGTATAGGGTCTATGTCTATGTGTTCACCGATCATAAGAGTCTCCAATATGTGCCCACTCAAGAAGATCTCAACTTGAGACAAAGAAGGTGGTTATAGCTTCTTAAGGATTATGATATGAGTGTGCATTGTCACCCCGATAAAGCTGACGTTATGGCCAATGCTTTGTGTAGGGTATCTATTGGTAATCTAGCACATGTTGATGATAGGCACGGAGGTTCATCGATTGGATAGATTGGGAGTTAGGTTTGAGGAGGTTGATAACGGTGGAGAAGTGGTGGTTGATGGTTCCAAATCTTTATTGATTGAGGAGGTGAAGGCTAAACAAGACCTTGACCCCACCTTGCTAGAGTTGAAGGCTTTGGTGAGAGATAGTGTGTTGGAGGGTTTCTCCTATGGGGGAGATAGTGCCTTAGGTACCAAGGTAGAGTGTGTATGTCTTGTATTAATGACTTGAGGGAGAAGATTCTTGATGAGGCTCATAATTCTTCCTATTCTATTCACCTCGATTCTACTAAGATGTATAGAGATTTGAGGGAAGTGTTTTGGTAGGGTGGCATGAAGAGGGATATTGTCAAGTTTGTATTTGGTTGCCATAATTGCCAATAATTCAAGGCCGAATATCAAAGGCCAGGTGGCCTAGCCCAAGATATAGAGATTCCTACTTGGAAGTGGGAGGAAATTAACATGGATTTTATGGTTGGCTTGCCTAAGACTAGAAAGCATTTTGACTCCATTTAGGTTGTGGTTGATAGAATGACAAAGTCGGCACATTTCCTACCAGTTAAAACTACTTATAGTGCCGAAGATTATGCCAAGTTGTACATTCATGAATTGGTTAGATTTCTTAGGATGCCCTTGTCTATCATATCGAATCATGTTGCTCAACTCACTTCTCACTTTTGGAGGTCCTTCCAAAAAGGTCCTGGTATCAAGGTCAAGCTTAGTACAGCCTTTCACCTTCCAAAGAGGTCCTGGTACCAAGGTCAGCCTTATATCATCAAGGAAATCTCCAAAGTTGAGGTATGTGAGTTTCAACTATTGAGTCATTTCACCCATGGTGCCCAACCTTCCTTTTTTATGCCAATTACATGTTTTCAAGTTGATTTATCTATGGGTATTTCTTACTGTAAATTTGACTATAAACTATGTTGGGGATTCATGAAATGTGGACTGTTCAAGCATGTTTTGAGCTATGAATCTATGTTCTATGATAAGATTTGATGAAGGGTTTTAATGTATCTTGCATGAGAATGTTACCAAGTGTTGGTGGGTTGATTTACATTCAGTTTTCTCACATGATTTTACTCTTGAATTGCATGATTTTGAACTAGCATTACACACCCGCCAAGTTTGATAAATTGTCCAGTTAGGGATTCTCGAGTTATTGAAGGTCTATTGCATGGCTTATGAGTTATGTGACTTTATGATGATGAAAGAAATGTACATAGGTGTTGATTTTTTGAAAAGTATATATAGTGTTGCAAGTGACCACACCTTGTTGAGGGGGTGTTATGCCTCAACCACCTTGTTGGGGGTGCTAAGCTCGTACCATCATGTTGAGAGGTATATACCTTAACCACCTTGTCGGGGGTACCAGGCCCGTACTACCATGCTGAGGGGTATATACCTTGACCACCTTGTTGGGGGTGCTAGACCTGTATTACCATGTTGAGGAGTATATACCTTGACCACCTTGTCGGGGGGTGCTAGGCCTGTACAACCAATTGAGGTGTATATATTTCAATCAGCTTCCAAGGGGGTGCTAAGACTTGGATTCCAAGTACTAAGTTCCTTGGTCTATGATGTTGGTCTATTTCTACACATGTACAATGTTCTGCGTAAGCATGTTTTACCTTGAGCATTGATCATGCATGCCATGTTGTTAATATATTATTCCTTGATTATGATTATACATTTTGACTATGTTGCTTATTTAGTTGCATTGCATCCTACATACTTAGTACATTCAAATGTACTAACACATACTTTATGCCTATATGATGGGTTCTTTTCAATTGCTTCTCCTATGA
>DF362715.1:21622-40961 GCA_000787875.1 Solanum virginianum
CTCATCCATTGATCAGAAATTAGATAGGCTGGCTGAGCAAGAATACTACTATTTCTTAGATTGATACTTAGGGTACAATCAGATTACAATTTCATCTGAAGACCAAGAGAAGATCATGTTCATATGCCTCTAAGAGACATATGCATTCAGGCCCATGCCCTTTGGCTTATGTAACCAGCCACTTTCCAATGGTGCATGATGGTCATATTCCATTACATGGTGGAGGATTTTGTAGAGGTCTTTATGGATAATTTCTCAGTCTCTGGGGAGTCATTCGAGGTATGTTTATACAATATGGATAGGATGCTAGCTTAATGTGAAGAGAATAACCTTGTCCTTAACTAGAAAAAATGTCAATTCCTAGTAAAGGAAGGGATAGTCTTGGGGCACAAGGTGTCAAAGTATGGTTTGGAGGTAGATTAAGCAAATATTGAGGTATAGAAAAGCCGTCTCCACCAGTGTTAGTCAAAGTAGTTCATAGTTTTCTTGGGCATGCGAGGTTCTATCGCAGATTCATCAAGGACTTCTCAAAAACTGCATAGCCACTATATGCTCTACTAGAGAAAGAGGTACCTTTTAACTTTGATGCTTCATGTTAGCAGGCATTTGAGACGCTAAAGAAGTGGCTAGTCAAAGAATCCATATTGATAGCACCTAATTGGGAGCTCCCTTTCGAGCTCATGTATGATGCTAGCAATATTGTTATAGGAGTAGTGTTGGGACAGCACAAATACAAGGTGCTCCACTCCATATACTATGCTAGCAAAACCCTTGATGCAGCACAATACATCTACACAGTCACTGAAAATGAGATGCAAACACTACTATATGCGTTTGACAAGTGCAGATCCTATTTGGTAGGTACAAAAGTCATATTCACTAATCATGCAGTGATTAAATACTTGTTCAACAAGAAAGATGCTAAATTCCAGCTAATCAGATGGATCCTTTTACAGCAAGAGTTTAACATTGAGATCAAGAATTGAAAGGGGTGGAAGAACCAAATTATTGATCACTTGTCTCACTTGGAGAATGATGCTCACATAGGTGAGCAATAGCAGATTAAGAAAGAGTTCCCAAATGAGAAACTATTGTCTTTAGAAGTGTATGAGCTACCCTAGTATGCTAATATCATCAACTTCCTGGTCAGTGGGGTTTTTCCCCCCAGATGGTAACTCTTAGTAAAGGAAGTGACTGGCTCATGATACAGAAGCTTACATCTGAGATGATCCATATATGTTCAAGCAAGGTGCTAACAGAATGGTCAAAAGGTATATTCCTAAAGCAAAAATGCACAAGGTACTTGAAAGATGTCATGCTTCACCCTATGGAGGTCATCATGGAGTAGAGCAAACAGCCCACAGTGTTGCAGTCAAGCTTCTTTTGGCCAACTCTCTTCAAGGATGCCATAAAGTTTATGAGAGGGTGTGATTCATGTCAGAACACCAGACCATCTCTAAGAGGCATGAGATGCCTCTGAATAACATTCTAGAGGTGGAGATTTTTTATGTATAAGGGATAGACTTGATGGGTCCATCCCCTCCTTCTTTTGGTAATCACTACGTCTTGGTCGCGGTAGATTATGTGTCCAAATAGGTTGAAGTAATAGCTTTGCCCATCAATGATTCCAAGGTGGTGAGTAAGTTTCTAAAGAAGCAAATCTTCAAGGTTTGGGACTCCGAGAGCCATCATTAGTAATGGAGGTGCACACTTCATCCACCAAACATTGAATAATTTATTAGCCAAGTAAGGAGTAAGGCACAAGGTAGCCATAGCATAACATCCTTAGACAAGCAACTAGGTAGAGGTATCGAATAGAGAAGTGAAATAAAACTTGCAAACGACTGTCAATGCCACAAGGAAAAATTGGTCCGTCAAGCTTGATGAGACATTGTCGGCATACTAGATGGCTTACAAAACCCTGATCGACACATCTCCATATTGGCTGGTCTATGGTAAGGCATGTTACCTACTTGTCGAGCTTGAACACCAAGCGTATTGGGCCATCAAAAGGATCAATCTTGATCCAAAACTTGCAGCGCGCAAAAGATTAGAACAATTAGAGGAGTTGGATGAATTCCGGCTCCAAGCATATGAGAATTCTAAGCTCTACAAAGAGAATATGAAGAAGTGGCATGACAGGCACATTATCAAGCGTACTTTTGAGCCTGGATAGCAGATACTTCTCATTAACTCTTGTCTTAAACTATTTTGAGAAAATGTGTGCCACATAGTGCTATTGAGTTACAGATGAAGCCACGAACCAAACTTTTTTGGTTAATGGGAAGTGTGTCAAACACTATTATAGTGAGGACATGAGTCAAGATGAAAAGGCCACGAATTTGGCCAATAATGAGTATAATATTGCTAAGTCCTATCGTGATGGTAAATCAGGCATTGTATAGGAGGCAACCCATGGTAAGGTAACCGTAATTGTTTTAGTTTCTATGTATTTTTTATTTTACAAAAACAAAACTCATAGAAAATAAAAATTTTGCACAAAGTTTGGTTCACGACCAGTGTACGTCGTGGACCTCCACTATTCTAGTGAAAACTTTTTACACCTTCAGTTCTCGTCAATCCATTAGTTATTATTTTATTGTTCGTGGCTTGATTAACGTGTTTCACTATTCCTTACAATAATCAGGTATTTGGGAATATTTACAAGGTTCGGTGCTCAAAAAATAAAACTTTTTGGACCCCGAAATAGTAAGGGTGCGCAATAGGCCTGCGACGTAGACTTATCGTGAATATTTTTTTTGCATTCCACGTAAGTTTAACAAGCCACGAAAACTAGAAAAAATTACAAGTACCATTCCGCATTGCAGATCTTGCTTGGACAGGTTAAAGTTTTTTTCGTTTTTCCCATGCTCTAGCACAACCCATTTCCCAATTATATAACCCCCCCCCCCATGTTTTTTTCCTTCATTTCACACATCCATGTTGCAAGAAAACCACTCCCCCTCCCATTTTTCTCTCATTTTTCACTTCCATTCAACAAAATTCAAACAAATCCACGTCGCACTTCAAGTCCCACAAGGTTTTTCTTTGTTTCTCTTATAATCTTCAACTATGGTATGGGTTCTTCACTTACGTTTTCTTGGTTATTGGTTGGGTATGAATATTTTTGGGTATTATGGGGATCTTGAAGTGGTGTAACTTGTTACTTGTGAAAATTGTTATTGGATTATTGTTGGGTATTGCAATTATAGGCCTAGTTTCTTGAATGAAGTTAATTTTGTGCTTAATGTTGATGGGTGCAAACCCCAGGCCGAAATTGGGGGTGCAATTCGGAAAAATAGTGGATTTTATTTTCTTGGGTTTAGATTGTTCATATATTGATGGATTATTGTTGGGATTTGTAAAAATTGAAGTGTGGGGTGCTTTGTTAAGAATGGTGCCATGTTTATTTACTCATGTGGTTAGAATAATGCTACAATTCACTTGGGTTATATTGCTTGTTCTTAATATCTTATGTATTGTGAATATTGTTTTGGGGTGATAATGGCGCATACATTAAAGTGAGAGATATGTGTTATTGAACAAATTACTGGGGTATTGCTATTGAATTTTATAGTGGTTACCCAAAGTGAGATAGGAAGTCTGAGTACCTTCTCACCCAGTGGCTTGGATCTAACTGTAAGGTTGGCTGTGATTGTCTTTTTGTAATGGGTCTATGTATTATGCATTTGTTGTGCAGGATATCATGGCCTCTCGAACTCGTCGAACTGGAAAAATTGGTGGGGCAAGACCCTCAAGCAGCCAGAGATGTGCCTAAGATATCCCAGAGGTGCCAAAAGCCCCGGAGTCTCCCAGGGACCAAAGACCCCGCTTTTGGGGTTAAGGTAGTATGAAAGAAGGCTAGCTTTGGTATCGGGCTCATAAAGAGATAAAGTATTTCCCTGATGTGCCCATTGATGCGGACACCTTGGTAAGGGACTATCCTCAAATTTACCGGAGATGCATGGACTACTACCTGAACTTCTTCTTTGAAAAGGCCCTACCCTACAACCTCAGCATGGTCTGAGAGTTTTATGCTAATATAAAGATTGATGTGCGTTCCCAGGGGGTCACTGTTTAGGGGATAGAGGTGAATATCACCCCGATTGCTATAAATGGGATCCTAGGCACTTTGGAAGTCTCCACAGCCCCTTTACTGAGCTTCAAATTTGCTAACCCTATCGGGCCATTCATCACACTTTGGCAAGGGTGAACTCCACACCTAAGTAGATTTGCCATGACTACAAAAGGTACCATCAGTCTTTCCTATTTGCTCATCTGGATAGATAGGCCAGGGTTAGGGTTAAGATCATTACACATTCCTTCTTCCAGGGGCAATATTTCATGGCTGTCACTAGGGATCGGGTCTGCTTTGCCATTGCATTGATGACCGGGGTAAAGCTTAACTTTGGGGCTATCTTCAAATCCTCCATGAAGAAGGCTTGGGTTCAGCGTGGGCACATATATGCTTTTGGTGGCTTGATTATTGAGTTATATAAATGTGCAGGTGTTTCTAAAGAGCCACTTGATTACTTTTCACACATTAAGGTACTTATTATAATATGAACAATATAAAGGGGTCGAACGGGTCTGCGGGACCTGTGCTCACCATGGCTGAGAGGGCTCACTGAGATGAGCTCATTATGTGAAGGATGGTATCCCCACAGACTCGAAGGATACATGGGAGGCCTCTGATTTGGATGACAATGAGATAGAGGAGGAGCAGCCAGCCAGTGTTAGGGGTGAGCCTATTCTAGACAAGGAGTGAGCACCACGCTTCCATCCCACAGGTTTCATATTCTTAGCACTGAGGGCATTGCTAATTCTAAGTATAGGGTGGGAGTATCCTTATGTTTATTGGACATCATTTTTATTTTTGCTTAGGTCTGTAACTAAGTATGAATTCTTTTAATATGCTTGAATATTAGTATTATTGTGAAATTGTACTGTTCTAGTTATGTTAATTATGTTCTTTGAGTAGTTTTGTATGTGAATGTTTATTAGTTATCATAGTTGAGTGACGGGGCCCTATAATTGATGGATGACGACCATCCTAAGGGTATTCATCAATGTGAGTTTCATATAGAGTGTCAGTAGTAGTATGAAAGGGAATTTTGTATAGAGTACTTGAATCAAGGATGATTAAGTCAATTGAACTCTGAGTAGCCAATGCTTAAACCTTGAACTTCATGGATGTATATTCTTAATTATGAATCAGTGTGAATGATGTGATGGTGATTCTAGTGTTAGCCTTGTGATGAGAGTGTGCCATGAGTGAGCAAACTTGTTGGTCTATATTGCAATAGTTGCTAGAACTTGCCTAGTATGTGGACTAATCTAGGTAGGAATTGAAAGATGAAAGGATCTAAGCGTTTCTTTGGTAGCCCTACTTTTGAATCTTTTTGCCCACCTAAACTAATCATCCCTAGTTAGCCTTATTGAGCCTTAGCCTTTTTCTTTGGGTAGCCACTTTCTAAGGAGAACATTTTTCTTTACTCTTAACTCGTATTTGATCCTAACTCCTAAGCTCTATAGCGTATTAAGACAAGGGGAAGGAAGCTTGAATAGGACACCCAAGGGATAAGTAGTAGTAGAAAAGAGAAAATAAAAATCAAAATATTTTTGGGCTTGAAAAAGTGTTGGTCTGCGACCAGTGTGCATCGCAGACCCATCAAGAAGGCCTACTATTTTACAAAAAAAAAAACAAAACAAACAAAAAGCAATGTTTTTGAAGTTTTCTTTCTTGTATATATTATAAAGGGTGTAAAGTTAAGGAGGAATAAAGCTAGAAGAAGAAGAAGAAGAGAAGAGTAGTGTGAGCTATGAACGCTTAGGAATTGAGCAATGACAACCATATCCATAAATGTACCTACTAGCCTTCAGCCTATATTATAACCAAATAAAATATCTACGTGATCCTTTTAGGTAGATTTTAACTAGGTTGAGTTTGTACACTAAGGGCAAGCCTATGGGAACTAGAAGCAACATGGGATATCTTTTGGGAGAGCGAGAGTTGATTTTGTACCCATTTCCAATCTCCTAGCTAAGTTGTTGTGGTGTGTATGGGTAGTTCTTCAGGTGAGGGCACATAATCATCCAAGGGTGACAACTAGAGAAGTTATTAATTGAAATTATACATGAGTCTGCATTAATACATGGGTGCATGGTGTGCGTTAATGTTGTTGGGGGCATTGATAAATGTTTGAGATGGTTTAAAGGACTCAGTTGTAGGATGTTCCTTTTACATACTGCCTAGGGATGTCATGCATGTGTCTTGATTTGTTCAATGATAGATAAAGCTCTAAGTGTGGGTGATGATCTTAGGCGTATTTATATGCCAAACTAGCTAAAATTATCCACAAATAGAGCTTAGCTAGAGGACAAGTCCATAGAGTCTAGGTGTTTTTAGTGTAATTTTGCATATTTTGCTAATCTAGGGTCAAGTGTGCCTACTGGTTGTGTTTTTGCCGATTTTTAAACTAAATATGCCTATTTGTACTCACATCCAGAGTATAAGAAAGAACATGACTGCAGAACTAAGGGAAAAACCAGTCAGCTCAGCAAAAAGGCCCAAGTGCGCGTCACGGACCTCTGGAATGTTGTGCAAGCTAAAAACTTGGAGAAAAAGATGCAAAGCAGGAAAATAAAGGAAGTCTGCATCATGGACCTGCATAAGGAAAGGAGAAATTGGCTCAGTCAGCGCTTAATGCTAAAATCCACACAAAACAACCCAGTCCGCATCATGGACTTTGAAGATGCAAGGGCAAAAATGAAATGTGAGAATTTTAAGTTATATTCTATTTAGAACATTAGGTTTCATATCTGGATTTTTATGGAACAGGGGAGAGACGACTAAAAACTCCATTCTAGGGTTACTTTGGCTAGTTTTTTTACTTTTGGTTCTTGATTGTGAATGTTGATTAGCTTATTTTTTTATGTGTAAGACAATAATGCATGGCTAATCTTCCCATATTCTGGGACTGTAGCCATAGACAATGTTCTAATTCTTGATTCTTGCGTATTATGAATGGGTTTCCATTGGATTACTTTTATATTACTTTTATCTATACTTCATAGCCTGATCAACTACGGGATAAATTAGTGTTCATTCTAGATTCGAGAGATGTTGGAATGAATAGAACACAGTAATGTAGGGAGCTTGTTCGACTAGGAAACTAGATTGATTCATGTAAAGGAGACCCGTCACAACTACCCTTACACCTAGCTTGGTTAAAAATACAGTAAGATAACATTATAGCATTTTTATTAATTTATCTATTCCCGCTAAACAATGTAGTTAGGCATTCAATAAAGGTAGGACGGGAGAGGCGTGCAACCCTATTTACGTAATTTTAACCTTGTGAATCAGTAATCAAGAAACCAGGACATAAGAGCAAGCATTGAGTCTAGAATTGCCTCAACAAGATTACAATCCTAGAATCATACCTAATCTGATAATTCACAACAAACCAGTTAACTTTAGAAGTTATAATTAGTTACTTAACTTTTCCACTCAATCTTTTCATCATTTTCAACAAGGACATACTTAACGCAATAACTTGAATTATTAATAGATTTTTATTCAAATCCCTTGGATTCAACATCACAGCTCCTAATAAGGGCTACAATATTGCTTGTTAAGACCACGTATACTTGTGTACATTGGGGAGCAACATCTACGACATCAACTCCAATACCTGAGTAAGTATAACAACTGATAACTCCTTAGGAGCCAGTATCTGCACCATCTACTAATGTCTCTATTCTCGTATATTACTAGTACCTCATCAGAAGGCCTACTATATCTATCCCTGGAACACATCATAGCCACTGAGAAGACACGTTTCTCCATATTGAACAGCTATAATATTTAATCAAATTAGCATCACCTCCGATAAGGTAATATGTACCCTTCTGTCAAGAAGCTCGATAGTAGAAGTAACACAGCCCATAACCCTAGGTGTCAAACTCCAAATATTCTCTAGTTCTGTGAAGGTAGCCCACCAAACCAATCCTGATGACGAAACCTCTTGGTTGTGTTCTGTCTAACATATCTGATATGCTCAATCTTCTTGGCATGATCGATGGTACTCTAAAATAACCCACTAGATAGGACAAGCTAGGTTGTGACCTCCTGAAGATACCTTGCAAACCCCTTCACTAGCCTGCAAATCCGTTCAAACTCAATAGGAACACACACCATAGCACTTTGAGACATCTCATGGAATTGTGCCTTGTACTCTGATGCAATCATAGGCCCCCCTTCAACTAATTAAACTCATCTTTGTGGAAATCTCTAAGGCAAAATGGCACAAACCCTTCTAGGAGCACCTTGGGAAAGTGATCCCAACTCACTGGCCCATAAGCAAGAACTAACCTCCACTACTCTTTCGCTATGTTGGTGATTTGATAAGGAGGGTAAGTTATTTCATGAGCCTCCAACATACCCAAATTGTACAACCTGTCCTGGAACTCGATTTGAAAATCATAAACCCCATGGCCAGACACACTATCAAACTTTGGGGGAGACAATCTAATGAATCTATCAAGGCTCTTTTACTCTGCCAGTGACTTAATAAGACTAGCAACAACCAATCGAACTGAGAATCTTTGTGATGTAACAGAGAGTGCGAAAGGAGTAAATTAAAAGTATCCAATTATATGATATGAAAGGAACACACAAAAAGGAACAATAACAGAATGTTATCCTAACAAGCATCTTGCAGCCTCTCGAAGATGGGTACAGACATGTATGTACCAACCCGCGAGATTCTACCAAACAACCTACTCTTTGACTCACGAGATCGGCAAACCAAGAACTTTGATACCAAAACTTGTCATGACCCAAAATAAATCATGACGAATTAAGCTCCAACCCAAATACGATACCCAATATCAAAAAAAAGCTAAAATAGAGCACCACAATACTTGGTAAAATCTCAAAACATGGTGTCATGAGTACAAGGAGCATTTAGATAATACGAGAGTGAAATACAATGTTGTTTCAATAGAAAATTTAAAAAAACTACAAATCTAAATAGTAACAGTAGTGATCCTAAACGTTGGGCCTCTCCACTGAAACTAAGATAAAAGCTCTGCTAGAAATGATCAACCACCACATATGGGACCCTGTCTAGGATTTACAGAGGGTAACATAGTAGGGGTGAGTATACAAAAATGTACTCAGCAGGTTTAATCAACTGAGAATAAAGAATTGGATAACTATGAAATAAACTAAGAGCTCATCCACCTGCACCTTGAAACCTATCCAGCAAAGTGCCGCCAATATAATTTAATAATCATCAAACAGTAAAGAAATGAGTAAACACTAGTCACAATATAATATCTCACTCAAATATTATGGAAGAATGATATCAATGATGATGCAGTGTATGCAATGCAAGATAGAATCAAGACTATCTACAACCTATAGTATATACCCCTTCAAGCTAAGGCACCATAAACTAAGGGGGACCCATGGGAACTTCGCAGGTCATATACCTCAATCATAATCACAGTATCTCATGTCTTTTTGCCACCTCTTTGTGGTCAAGGGTTTTAAAAGGTGTCACATTTTGTCACAAAAAAGTAGTGCCATAGTTCTCAAGTTGCCAACTGTTATAATATGCAATATGAAGATGCATGGGATAAAATACAAGACATAAGGAATATTCATCATCACAACATAATAGATATCACAGTATTGCCCACAGCTTACTCATTTCACAATAAATTCATCTCTTTTATTCACATTAGGTCATCATACTTATTAGAATGCCCAATCACTATTTCTACCACCTGCATATGTAAGAATGTCTCAATTATAGCTATGATTCTCAGCCAAAATTCACAATTTTACACTCTTTTCATAAGTCACAAGCACAATATGATACACATCTATGTTTCCAGATCAATTACCAACAATTATGAATCCACATAGGGGCATCACATGAATAATCCTCAACACACACATATCATATTATCCAATCCCATAGAATACATCATATGAATATCTAATTATCCTACCCCATTATAGAAGAAGAGATAGCTAAACCTACCTCAAAGGTTGAACCACACACGAACTAGCCAACCAAATGAATGAATCCACAAAATCAACTCTGAAACATTAAATCACTATTAAGAATGAGATATACTGTCAAAAAGAATCAATTGATACTCATATTAATAGAAATTAGGTCTGAGGGTAAAAGAGTCAAAAATGAAGCTATTTTTTGAAAATCTCAAATCTAAAAATTAAGATCAAAATCAGGTTCTACATGAAAAAAGGAGTTTGTGGGTGAAAATTTCATAAAATATGGGTAGAAACTAAAATCATCATTTAAAGTTTGAATCATGTTCTTGAAAACCCATAAAAATTTGAAGGTTGAAACCATAAATTTCAAGTCAAAATCACAACTTAAATATTGAAAATCAAACATTTAGTGTTTACCTAAACGAAAATCCACAAAAGGCCTCGCTCAAAATCGCCCCTCCAATCTTTTAGAACTCAAAAATGGAAGAAAATGGTGTAGTCCAAAATAGGGAAGAAAGGAGATATTTTCAGCAATAAACATAAAAAAGGTCGTTGCCTAAGTTTGACCCGTGTTCACCGCGATCAACTTATACCACCACCCTTCAAAATATGTTTTTAACCCTTAAAACTCATCAAGAACACCATAAATATGAACCAATATGGCAAATTGATCAGAAAATACATTTCAGAATCAAAGAAATGTCAAAAAATGAATCAGAGGTCTCCTTGACCTGGTGACCCATAAATCACAATGAAACCAGCTTAGGACCTCAAATGACCAAAATTACCTTAGGTCACCTGAAAAATATGTCAACGTCTCTCTTATCCCCTGAATCCAATGGAACCATTAGAACTCCATATCGAGCATCCAAACTCCAATCCCTGACCAAAGTCAAACTTAGCCCATTTTAAATCAACTTTTACAACTTTCGACCTCATTTCCACATACAAAATCTAAATCTGATTTCGCACTTCTCCTAGACCAATTTCCATATTTCAAAACTAATGGAATCGAAGAAATTTCATTTCGAGGTCCAAAACTCTGAATGGTACAAAAATTCATTTTTTGAACAATTTAAACTTCCCAAACACACAAACTCACTTTATACCTCTTGTATCCACAATATGCCATACCAACCAAACAATTAGCTCAAATAAGGTTCGGGGAAACTAACAGAAGGACAAATGGTAATTTTTATGGAAATTCACAAAAATGATTGTTAAGGTCATTACAACATGTTCCTAGCTCACCCTTAATAAAAGAGGATGTAATAGTCTCAAAGTATCAACACGAGTAAAAGATGAAAAGAAGTTGTGTGTAATAGGCTCACCCTTGAAGCATGAGGACTTACCACAAAATCTTTAAATAGACTCTAAGCTAGCCACAGGAATCATAATAGGATGAATGTCCTCCTTTACATTATAAAATAATATAGGTAACGAAGTATGCATTAGCAAATCTGAATGTACTAAGTATGTGAGCAAACGCAAAATGCCATAAAATATGATATGTAATTAGTCAAGTAGATAGCATAAGAAGAGAGTTAATTACAAAACTTTGAAAAAAGGGGAGCCTACTGTTGATGGTCACGCTACAATAAGAAAGTGATTGATGTCAGCAATTAACCTAACTAAAGATTAGGATCGAATCCACAAAGAAATATGGGGCTTGACTACAAAACTTCACTACTAATCATTTCAAGTATAAAAAACTAAAATCTTTAAATGCGGGGGGGGGAGGTACTTAGAATTGTTGCTTGTCCTCAAGTATGCTCCGATGAGAGAAAACAATCAATTTTAGGGACAACTTGGGAATTGTGTTCCCCATGGTTTGTTGACTCAATTACCGTAGATAACATAACTACAATTGGAAATTCAGATGCAGGATGGCAACTTAGGTTCTTCTTGCCCTCTTCTGAAGCTGAAGGTCAAATTTCACCATGGCGCGTGGTCGGCAACCATGGTGTGCAAACTAACCATTACCCATTATCCCAGTCAACCTCACCTTGGTCAGGCTTTGTTGACTAGACGAGAAGAAATTGATCGAATTCTATCATTTATTGACCTTTTCCTATTTGTCACTACCTTGGTCGGGATCGTGATAGTAGGTGCAGTTTGGTGTTGGCCACCACCAAACAATAATCAATATGAAGAGAAATAATAATACATTCTAAACCCCAATTATAAAAATACAATAGACCTAGGTCATCTCAAGTCAACTACCTATGGTTCCCACAACCCCAAGTTGTGGGTGTTTAGCTACTCATGGCTAAGGCAAAACAAGCAAAAATGCAAATAAATGACATGATTGAGAGTTTTACCCAAGGCAATAGAGATTGAAGACACCACAAGTTGCAAACTAAAAGCTTGATAGATTGATGATTAGCACAAAGCAAGGTTTACAATCCCCAAAATTAAGTTTTTCAGAAAAAGATAATCTAAGCTAAAAACCTTAAAATGTTCTTGAGAGAATATTCAAAGGCAGGTTCTATGTTATAAAGTCTGGAATCTCATAATAAAACCCTAACAAAATGTATTTATATGGTTTACAAACAAACCCTAAAATATCAAAAAAAAGGATAGGTGGCAGCTAGTATGTCTCACAGTCATGACTCGTAGAGTGACCTACAAGTCATAGTCGAGGTGTCATATCAGGTTCTTGGTATCTTGGACTCAACTGGTATGACCTACTTATACAAGTTATTGCTTGGGCTACGACTCATAAGCTCCTCTCATTGTCTAAGCCTTCAGTTTTTGGTCCAATATTTTGGATCTCTGATTCCTGCTACGAGTCCACCTATATGAGCCATAGTGATGACTCGTAGGATGGCCTCGTAGGAGTGACCTCCACTTAGCAGATTTCTGATTTTTGGTCTCTATTTCTTGCTATGACACACTGTACGACTCGTAGCTTGGGCTATAACTCGTAGTTGAGCTCGTATGTCCTATGGCTCAGTAAAATCTACAACTTTTCTTCAAAATCATGTCAACCTAATTTTTCTGCAAAAACAACACAGAAACACATAAAACCATAAAAAGTCGCATTAAGAACTTAAAACTAGATTGCAGAGTTACTGAGCATAATAAAACATAATGATAAATCTGGCAATCCAACTATGATAAGCCAAGAAGCATCAAACATTCACATTCACTGGTGCAGCCATATGCTAATAAAGTAGTGCAAATGTACTCACAGAAAAGAAGTCTCTCATACTCACTCAAAAAGCATTTAAAATTCAGGGACTGATAAAACATTCTCACTCTGACAATTGAAATCATGCATATTGACTAACACCATTGGCTTGCCTCTATACTCATCTTCTGACTTGGTGATAAAGTGGATTTGGATCACTTTAGGACTTATGGGCTTGTAACATAGGTTTAGGGGCTTTGGTATGGCATTTTGGGCAAGTAGTGACTAAAAGCTATCCTTGAACCATGTTTACCAACATTTTTTGCTTTCATAACCCAACCCTTTTCATTAAGTCCACCCCTTATTCTCCTAGTTTTTTGAAGTTTTCCTTTTCATTAGATCAACCCTTATTCTCCTGTTTCAAGCTTTTCTCGAGTGTTTTCTTTCTATTTTCAGTTGTGCCTTATTTCTGAACTCATTTCTTACTACTTTTTCTTAACTCAAGGCACTTTTCTTTTCTTTTTCTTCACTTGGCTCATCATTTTTCATTTCTTTCTTTATTTCACAACTAACCACCTCATTATTATTACTTTACCACAATAAGAGCCACCCTCAACTGAGGATTTTAGCCTAAGGTAAAGTACACAAAGTCTGTTCCCCATGTTCAAGGATAGACCAGGGAAATTATAACACCCCATACCTTACAATGCTAGTACTGCGCAAATAAAATATGATATGGATTTTCAAATTAGTACCAATTTTTAAAAGTGCCTGAATCTCATGTTACAGGATGATATGTGTTTCTAACGCTGAAGAGTGTCGAGGGTCAATGAGTTCTAAGTCAAATTGAGGAGATCACGACCTTAAATGGAGTGAGAGAAGTGAGGTGCTTGTAGAACTTAGGAAGCTAGCAGGTGAGTCACCTACTTGCTTAGCTTAAACTTGCTAGCTAAACGGAGATGAGGCCCAACATCAAATTTGCCCAATTCCGATTATGAATAAAGTCTGTGTTAAGGGTGTAACTTTAGCCCATATCTTAGCATCATAAATGGCCTATACTTACGGCCCAAGATGAAGAATCAAAGGGCCCAAGTACATGATAACCCACTTGACTAATTGGGCTAAAACTAAGTAAGGAAAAAAGGAAAAAGTGGGCAGCCAAGGCCCAACCAATTTGAACCCAATAAGGGCCAAGTGAAAGCGGCAAGAAGCTGCATCACCAACTTAGTAAAGTAAGGCTAAAAATGCCTTAGTAGGTTGGCCAAATTCCCCCTTTAAAAAGGGTTTAAAATAGCTCCCATAAGCCATATCAACTTGAATAAAAAAAATTAGATTCTTTGCAAGTTTTCTCTCAAATCTTTCTTGACTTTACAAGCATCCATAAGACACTTTTAGGATTCTTGGAGAAGTCCTACACCTTGAGGATAAAGGTAAGTAAGAATAATTATGCGTTTAGTATGATTTTCTTATGTAAAATAAGAGGATAAGCAGATTATACCCTTGCTGAAATTGTTGGACAACATGTGTTCTAAAAGTTGTTGTACATTTTTCTTGTTTATTTGGAAGCTTTTCTCTTTTTTGTTGGATTGATTATGAAGAGAGGCTACTATTATTAATGATTATTGGTTCTATAATGATGTATAAAGGCTATTGCACCATTTTAAAAGTCCGTGAAAGTGAGTTCTAGAGTGATATCATAATTGTGCTCGTAATAGGAACTTGTGGGCTGATTGATTGAGGACTATAGTCTCACATCCTCCACCTATTTTGAGGACTGTTTTTGAACTATTTTAGGTGTGGTTTTATGTTTATATATGGTGGGGACTATTTGGTTAAAGTAGGAATAGGTTTGGAATCGTCGACGTCAAAATATAGCCAAGGGATGTAACGTTATGCCACCCATTTGTATGTTGTGTATAATTGTTATGTGTTGTGCTTTGTGGGATATTGTAAGGCTGTTATGGCACTAAAACAGGCTGCACATGATATGTATATGAGAATATATATTAGAAAATACGATTAGGGGCGGAAAGGCTCAAAGAATACGCTCAGGTTTATAATTATCCGTTTGCTGCCCGTATGTTGTTTTTTACGAGATTGGGCTACCAAGATGCATCTATTGGCTACTAATGCTAGTTTTATTACTTAATATGTTATAGATAAATATTTGAAAGAAGGGAAGGTTATCTCGAGGTAATAGAGAGGTCATACAGTGAGGTATGTAAGGCTACTTGATTTTGTATTACTAGGCATGAAATCTAGATTCTTCCTTGGCACATTAAGGTACTTACCAACTCCAACACAACTATTAACCATGTCTCCATTCTTTCACATATTCATATGCTCCCATACATAGTAACCTTCAAATTTACATACATACGTGGATAACAAGTAGCATAGGTTCCTATTGCTAAATAGAGTTCACAAGTTGTTTCAACTAATACGCATTTAATTATTTGTGTAACGTACTCTTTTCATTATCCTATTGTCTTGTATGATTATCTACATGTCACATGCTACATATACAGCCCTACAACTTCAATATTGTGACCACCAAAAGAATCATCTCAAAGGTAATTGAAAGGTAAAGTATATTGCTTATTGATGTGTGGTAACCCAAGGGGTTGCAGCTCCAATATTGTGACCACTAAAAGAATCATCTCAAAGGTAATTGAAAGGTAAAGTATATGGCTTATTGATGGGTGCCAATCCGAGGGGTGGAAGAATCACCTAGCCAGGGTCGATCCTATCATTGAGGGTAGCCCAAGGGGTTAAAGGAAAAGCCTAGCCAGGGTAGATCCCGATATATATTTACCACTGATCAGCTGGTCATTTGTATTACATGTTTTACACTGATTATACCATAAAGGTAAAGTAATAAAAAGAACATAAAGTACATTATCCCACAGTATAACTAAACGTGGTCTCTTATCCTACACCAGTACATAGTTTCATTTGAGTTGTTACTTCATATACAGTATTTTTTTCCTTACATATTTAGTACATTATCTTATACTAATGTCCCTTACGAGGGACCTGCATTTCATGCTGCAGGTACATGTGCTAGTAGATCTCCCCAGTAATATAAAGTGCATAGACATAGGTTGGTTCTGCAGATCCTTATCGACAATGGGTGCCAGTCCGCCTTAATGGGACTTTGGGCATGACAGAAGTGGTTTCAGAGTGGGTTGTCTTAGGGAGTTTACAAAGCCGTGTCTATGTAAAATATTGCTTATTGATCTAATATGCACCATATTTATAAGTAGGAGGCTATGTGGCATTTAGGTGTTGTTACTTTTTTTTCATTCTTTAGATCGTGCCATAGAGCCAAATGTAATAGGTGGATTATGTCTAACTCCTAAATTGTTTTGTACAGCAAGTATGCTAGAAACAAGGAAGGACAAAGGTAAAGGGAATGAAGTAGAAGTGGTGGTTGGTATAGCCATTCAGGTGAGACAATAAAATGAGGCTCAAGATGAGTCTCCAACACAGACATCTCCAACTCCTCCAACTCCTGATGAACCCGGAAGTAGTGAACTTCCCCTAGAAACACCTATCGATACTACCATGTGGGATCTTAGAAATGCAATCTAACTATTGACTCGTATAGTTGCTAGCCAAGGTCAAAGACAGGAAGGTCCTGTTACTGGTGCAGGTGGTGCGAATAGGGCAGCTGGCACAAGGATACATGATTTCATTAATTTGGACCCTCCATCATTAACTGGGTCAGATCCTAATGAAGATCCATAAGACTTTATTGATCAGATTCAATACACTTTAGATGTTATGCATGTGAGTGGTATAGAAGTTGTCGAGTTACTGACATATAGGTTGAAAGGTGTGGCTATATTGTGTATGAAGGCTGGAAGCAATCTAAGGATATAGATGCACTTCTAACTACTTGGAAAGAGTTCAAAAAGGCATTTCTTGACCATTACTTACCATTAGATAGGTCTACAAGGCAGTTTTCACCATCCCAAGGTGAGCTTAGCCCTCAGTTTTCTAATAGACTGCCTAGGCCATCATCCTCCTACTCTACAGCTAGTGCTTTAACACAACTTCAGGGATCTAGGAGAAATCAGTTTGGTCTAAAAGGTGAAGGGCAAGGCACCCGGACAATGGGATATTCAGCAGGCTAGCAAATGACCCCTATGCAACCTTATAAATAGTGTGGAAGAAGTCATTTAGATATATGTCATATTAGAATAGACGCTTGTTATTGGTGTGGTGCGCCAGGGCATATGATAAAATATTGCCAGAGGAGGCGTGTAGGTGATATAACACAACCTACTAATCAGCTGTTGCATCATCATCGTCAGTTCCTCTAATAAGTTGGGGTCAACAAGCACCTACTGGTCATGGTAGAGGTGTAAGAGGGGCAGCTAGCTCTAGTAGAGTCTAGAATCGCACTTATGCTCTGAGGAGTCGGCAAAATTTAGAAGCTTCACCCGATGTGGTCACAGGTACATTGTCCATCTTTTCACATAATGTATATGAATTAATTGACCCTAGTTCTGCACTATCATACATTACCCCACTAGTTGTTGGGAAGCTTAAGAGAACACCCAAACTATTGAACAAACCATTTGAAGTATCCACACCAACTAGTGAATTTATTATGGCTAGAAGGGTTTATTATGACTGTGTAGTAACTATTTGTGATCATAAGACATTGGCTGACCTTATTGAGATAGAAATGGTGGAATTCGATGTTATAATGCGTATGGATTGGTTAGCTTCTTGCTATGCCACCGTGGATTGCCGAACTAAGAGTGTGTACTTCCACTTTCCAAATGAGGCAGTTCTTGAATGGGAAGGCAATATTGGGATGCCAAAAGGTAAGTTTATCTCTTATTTTAAGGCAAGAAAGATGATATCTAACGGGTATATATGTTATTTAGTTAGAGTAAGGGATATGGAGGCAGAATCACCAGCTCTTCAATCAGTTCCAGTGGTGAATGAATTTGTTGATATGTTCCCTAAAGAACTTCCAGGTTTACCTCCAGAATGAGAAATAGATTTTGATATTGACTTACTTCCAAGAACTCAACCTATTTCTACCCCTCCATATAGAATGGCCTAGCAGAATTACGTGAATTAAAAAAGTAGTTAAAAGATTTATTGGAGAAGGGTTTTATAAGACTCAGTGTATCCCCTTGGGGTGCACTAGTGTTATTTGTACGTAAAAAGGATGGCACCTTGAGTCGATACAATTAGGGTGATAATTAAGAATAAATACCGCCTCCGCAGGATTGATGATGTCAAATGCTTTCCAAAATTGATTTGAGATCAGGGTATCACCAAGTAAGGGTGAAGGAGAAAGATATACCTAAGACTGCTTTCAGAACACGCTATGGTCATTTTGAATTTCTTATTATGTCATTTGGGCTAACGAATGCACTAGCAGTTTTTATGGATCTGATGAATAGGGTATTCAAGCCATTCTTGGATATATTTGTAATAGTATTTATAAATGACATTTTGGTATATTCAAGATTAGAAGAGGACCATGCAAATCACTTACGACAAGTATTACAGGTTCTTCGTGGTAGATAGTTGTATGCCAAATTTTCTAAATGTGAATTTTAGCCAAACTCAGTGGCATTCTTGGGTCATATTGTGTCTGATAAGGGAATAAGGGTTGATTCACAAAAGATAGAGGCTGTGAAAGATTGGCCAAGGCCAACAACACCCACGGACGTTCGGAGCTTCCTAGGTCTAGCAGGTTATTGCAGGAGGTTTGTTAAAGGTTTTTCTTCTATTTTTATACCTCTAACGAAGTTTACACATAAGGCAACCAAGTTCCAATGTTATGATACATGTGAAAGGGGCTTCTAGGAGCTGAAAAAGAAGCTAACTTCTGCACTTGTGCTAGTACTTCCAGAAGGCACCGAGGGGTATGTAGTGTATTACAATACTCTAGGAGTTGGTTTAGGGTATGTACTAACATAGCATGGTAGGGTAATTGCTTATGCATCTAGACAGTTCCGACCACACGAGAAAAACTATTCAGCACATGATCTTGAGCTAGCAGCGGTTGTGTTTGCTCAGAAAATATGGCGCCACTATTTTTATGGGGTTCATGTTGACATATATACTGATCATAAGAGTTTGCAGTACAATTTTAAGCAGAAAGACCTAAATTTAAGACAGCGGAGATGGCTAGAGCTAAT
>DF362714.1:234-17038 GCA_000787875.1 Solanum virginianum
CTCGCGCCATACCACAGCATCACACCAGATAATTTAATCTCGAAATATCTCCAACACAGATCACAGATGTAGCATAAGTGAGCCAGGGAAGACCACTGCACTCACGTGAGCCAGGGAAGACCACTGCACTTACAAATTGTATAGTAAATGTGGCATGAAGCCACCAAACCAAAGGCCCAATCACAGCATAGCTCCAACTAAGCGAAGCCGGCCCTTGGGCCAAACTAACCCCGCCGTATCCAACCACCTTTGGAAATATATATATATAATATATTACGTACGACCATAACTGGCCCAGGAACCGGTAACTTACAAGGAATTAATATGTAGGATTCAGACTTTCCAAACCTTCATATCCCCTAGAACTAGTTAGTTTACATGATAACCGGAGGGTCAAATCTGTATAGATGTCAAACTTGTCCTTCTTTAGGAACACACTTTATGGGTAGACATATTCTCCAATATATAGAGATCCAGGAGAATGATTTCTTTGAACATTAAAGAGGAACAAATGGCCATTTTAGGCTTAAGTTGGAAACTTGAGGAGTTTGTCAAATTCTATTACACTTAATAATTTTAAACTACTCATGCCACAAGAAGAAAAGCTTTACATACCTCTCTTTCCTCATCAAACTATCCCCATCGCTAAGCCAAACCGACTGACTCTTCTGGACGTCCAATATCTGCTCCATATATGCATGTTGTGCAGTACTTGCCCCTCAAGCTCTTTTCTAAGAATAGCAAAATTGAAACAAAAATGAACCAAGAAAGAAAAGCTACTACAATTGCCCAATAGAACTCTGATTTACTTTGGCAATATTCACAGCATTCAAAATGACTGAAGAAAGATCTTTCAAGTTCCTGCAGAACATCAGCTCAAGATTCCCAATGAAGTGCCCCAGTTACATACAAACCAAACTTGCCATTTAAACTACTACTCTTGAACCCTTCAATCACTTTCCAAGATTTAGCCTTTGAGCTATAAACCTTAACCATGTTCTCATATCTCCCCTCAATCTGATGAAAACTAAAGATCTTCACAACCTTATAATCATCAACAGATGCATCACAACCAAATCCACATTGAATGTAACAACCATCACCACCACCATCATTTCGAAGCATTAAATCAGGAAAGACATCAAACTATCCAGTACATGGGTTCAATAACATTAATGTAAACAAGTGATTAGTTAAACAAATCAACCCATCACAAGAACCCAAAATCCAAGCTGAAAAAGCTAAAGATTTAGCAGGACAACTATGCGTAGCCACATTAAAGCATGAATTTTCAAACCCCATGCTGTAAAAATGGCAAATTATACCTAACAGGAACAAGACCTACCACAGCAAGTCTATAATCAGTCAATTTTGGGTCTTTTAAGCAAAAATCAACATGGGTTTTGCTGAATAGAGGAGCTAAGAGTAAAGAAAACCAAGTTTTCAAAACGCACCTGAATTTCAAGAAGGATATGACCGCTACCCTCAAGAAAATCTCAAAAATTATTTCTTGGGGAAAAATTATTGACCCCTCAAATATTCCCTCCATATCTACAACACAATTAGCGTACGGAATCAAGAAAATCACCATCCTTTCCTTAAAGACTCCAAGTCTAGGAGTTTATACTTTGGTCCCAAATTTCGTAATGGATCCAAAATACCACAATACGGGTTCTAACAGTTTCTGAAATTTTTTTGGAAAAAATAATTCGCATTTTTTTGAGTTTTTGTCGAGTTAAGACCATTTCCCACTTGATTTTTCGCACTTATCGCAAATCCAGTCTCAGATTTACAAATGGAGCAAGGGAAGATACGTTATTCTTGAGGTCAAGTCTAGGGGTATTTTCATCATTTCATGGGGGTGTTACACCTACTTAAAAAAACATCTTCATTTAGAATTTTCACCATTTATTATTTATTTCATAATAATATTATTAATAAGCAACTTCTTTGTTATTCATGCACAAATAAATTTATGGTATATTGATACGGTACTAAAATCTTATTATTTTGAATTTACACAATAAAGGACACAACTCAAAAAAAAAGAGTCTTTCCCTATAAAAACAAGTCTCTATTAAAACTTGAATTTACAATCTTTAATTTCTTTTAAAAAGAAAATCTTGCATCACATTGTTTGCCGGCTGCGTTAAAATCTTTACACAACAAAGGGAGCACAAGTTAGTCGTGGGTTAGTTCAAGACCTAGTTGTAGAAAAGATAAAAATAGAGAACTGAAATTAGAAAGGATAACCTCAAGTTTACAAGAGACAAATGAATATCCTTGTTGTTAGACGAGCATAGGTTTCATTTTCTCAAAAATATAATTTTACTATTAATAATAATAAGCATAATAGGAAAATCTGTTCTCACTAAAGAATCTGGTTGCACATCTTTGTGGAGATGCTAAAATAAATAAATAAATAAATAAATAAATAATTATTTTTTAAAAAAAATCAAGGATGCGGTGACGCACCATGACTAAATGAGTTTAATAATTATTTTTTTATCCAAATTAAAATTTCGTTACAAAATATTATTGAGACCTAGAGAAGACAATCATGCCTCTAATGACTTGATGAGGAATGCAGTGATACATCTAAGTTGAGACTCATAGAATCAATAATTTTATATACAAAATGAACAAATTAAGGTACATAGACACAATTTGTCCCAAAAAATAATTAAGACTAGTATAAGTTGATAAAAGTGATCGTGTTAGAACCACAGGACTCGAGGGGTGCCTAACACCTTCCCCTCTGTTAACAAAATTCCTTACCCGATCTTTGTATTCGCAGACTAATAATAAAAGAGTCAACTTCCTTTTAATTCGGGATTTAAATAAGGTGACTTGGAACACCAAAACTCATTTCCAAGTGGCGACTTTGAATAAACAAATATAATCCCTTTACAAAATGTCACTTTAATAGGAAAAACTCTATTTTTCAAAATGCCATGGGGAGAAAAATAGGTGTATGATAATAGTAGCCTCCATGAATAATGTGAAGGCTCACCTCAACAATAGAGTCCACGAGAACGAACTTGTCAGCCACAAATCTCATCCTCTGCAACAATATCTGCATTGACATGCAAGTAAGGGGTGAGCTATATATAAATATAACCCACTAAGATCCTCGACTTGCTACTTTAATACCCTTGGAACAAGAGTTATAAAATATATCTGGACCACAGATATACATAAATAATAGGAACAAGAATATACTATATAATAAGCTTAATAAATTCAAACAAATGTTCAGAAAGGTCACTACATATCACAATTCAATGCACACTCAGAACTTGTCATAAACGGCAGTGAAGGAGATCAACCTATCACCCCGACAAGTCCGTGACAACATGTATAAAGCTCTAAAGGTATACTACGGCAACATGTACAAAGCATCTAACATATTACGGCAGCATGGGTATGCCCCTAACATATTACGACAACTAAATATGCCCCTAGTAACTACATCACAATAATAAGCAAGGGTATCCAACTTCACACGACATATAACTTATAAAAATATTCTATTGTCTTCTCAAAATAGCATATCTAGGGCTGATTAAAGAATATCAACTTTGCTAAACACATGCATGTCCTAACACATACACCAGACAGAAAAATATATTTTTGTGCACACGTAGGACGCCCACCAAAATAGGCCCCACTTGCCTTAATCCATGGAAAATGTTGATTATCGATATCCATTATGTTGGTCAAACTCAAGTCTCCATATCCTTAACCTTCAAGTTTAGAGTTAAACCTTAATACTCAATACCTTAGACTATAAATTAAAAGTGAAGGTATTTTTAATCTCATTGGTGAAAATTTTAATAAATATATTTTCAACTGAAAAGAGCACACTACAACAAGAAAATACCTGCACTTCATCACCAAAAATAGTGGTAGAAAGATCAAGTTAATTCTATGTATGAATTTCCTCAAATAACCTTGATAAGCTATGTGTTTTCTTCCAAAAGAAACGGATGAAAATCTACCCTAATTATTTTCTTTTTTTTTTGCTGCAACAATAGATTGAATTAAAAAAGCTATCTTATTATTGTCACGACCCAACCTATGGGCCGTGACTAGTACCCGATTGGGACACTCAGACACAAACGCTAAGCCAGAATCTAATTATGATAACTAACTTATTTACAAATATTTCGGCAGAGTTTCCTCTATTTTACTGACTACCCACCTACATATAGAAACATTCCAGCATACAATACAAGTGTATATATATATATATACGCGGGCCGACAAGGTCACCGCTGCGGTTAAACTGCCCAACATACATAACATACATACAGAATTATATAAACTACCGAATCCCATGCACACAGGCATCCACAGACCTCTATACAAACCGACAGAACCAGAAGACGGGACAGGGCCCCCGTCATACCCTTAAATGTATATGAATACAAACTAAAGAAATCAGTATATATACCCAGAATTTACTTCGAACCAAAAAAGCTCTTCAAACGGTAGACAGAGATCCTAAGCTGGTGGCCCGCTACTCTGTGCGTCTATACCTGTGGGCATGAAACACAGCCCCCGAAGAAAAGGGGTCAGTACGAAATACGTACCGAATATGTAAAGCAGAAAGTACAGAGTATTGCTCGCTTCGAGAATAAATAAGGAACTTCAAGTCTCAAACATTTACTTTCCTAACATATCAACCATAGGGTAAGTGAGTCAGGCATTATGTATCGCCGTCCCTGCCTCACATATCATCATACAGAAATAGCGTGAGCCAGGCATTACGTATTGCTGTCCCTGTCTCCCACGCTTAGCATAGGTGAGTCGGGCGTTATGTATCCCCATCCTTGTACACGCCTATCATAATATAGAAGCAACCAGTATGAGTTGGGCGTTACGTATCGCGGTTCCCATACTCACCCAGCATAACATAGCATCCAACACCACATAACAGACAAGTGAGTCGGGCGTTACGTACCACCGTCCCCGAACCCACCGTCAAATAGCCTAACTCTGGAGTAGGTCATATACACCAAATCATCACTGTAAGTTCCAAACATAAGTAAAATATTCATATGCAAGGACAAAGTCACACCTGAGATCAAACAATAATTATCATACCCAATCTATATCATACACATTTCTACGGGACATTTTAGAACTGATTCTAAAGCAATTTGGGTTTCCTATCAAAGGCTACAGGGTATTTGTACTTTTAAAACTATTAGGGAATAAATTCTTTTAAAACTTAGCAAGTTATAAATATTCTTACAATTTACAACTTCAAAGACATATCACATGAACTCGGACATAGCATTTAAACCCAACCGTACAGAAAACTCTAGTACTACTATTCAACTTCACACTCTCCATTTTCCTACGAGTTCCCCGAACAACAAGGCAAACAACCATGACTTCTATGACTTGTACCAGTAAGTAATATCTTGGGAGAAGGAATATGTAAGCAAATCCTAACAACTGGTTTTTTTTAATAGAGAACTCACATGTACTCGTAACAATAACATTATAACATGTAAATAAACACATTTATGGACAGGTGACAACTTATGACTTAAAACTTAAAGTTTTGAGAGCTAACAATCAACTTAAAGGTAAGATCACACTAGAAAACAATGGTTGAAATCCTGACTACAGTTCAATTCAAATAACATCAAATAAGCAGAGGCGACTATATTAATCCATAGCTATTACCTTTGTAGTAAAAATAAGAATCTTAAGAACCTATAATGACAAACTTTAGAGATAAAATATCAATTTTTTCTTGTTTGTGGAACAAATTGGTATATATCCAACAAGGAGCCATAGCTATATTTTGCACAGGAAACTGAAAGAACTCAAACAACATATTGGGATGGGGTTAAGGGGTAATCACATGTTCAGCTAATTGAGTTAACAGTTAACTTTGCAACATTACTAACCTCCTTTAATCTGTTACGAGTTTATTTCTAACCAAAATACAATGAGGCACCTATAGATACCCATGTGAAACAGAGAAATAAATAAAGGACTGAAACATTCTGATGGCTATAACTTGATTCCAGAATCTAATATGAAGCAACACTACTAATATATTCAAGAGCAAGACAACCATCAAATCAAAATTGTAACCATATTCTTAAAAATGGATCAGTAAAGAAAGGAACAGAACATATAAGAAATATGAAGTAAGCCACGGCCCAACGCAATCATAAAGAAGAGATAAAATGAATTTGATCAAATGAACTAGAGTTCTCTAGTTCTTAGTTGTAGCTTGTGATATCTCAGACATGTAAAACCTTCAGCCATTCTTATCATCTTGAAGTTGTTCATAATTTCCAAGGAATCAGTATTAAGGAGGCTTATCTACTGATTTTAAACATCAATTTGAATTATAAGCAGAATCACCCTCTCTAGCAGTGTTACTTATCTAGGACTCATGAGTGTCTGACAATTTAACTATGTCTGAATCAGTGAACCAACCAGAGAAACAAAAATTCAGCTCTCAACGCATGACAAGACTTAGTCAGTGATCCAAACACCACATCACCAAACCTTTAAACTAGTGAAATATTAACAACACAAACACAATCATATTATTTCAACTAGACGTCAAATACATACTCCCAACGCAACCTATCATTTAACTACATACTTAGACTCCAAATTCGGCCACTCTTCTAACATATACGTATGATTAATTTCCAACACTTCCTTTACCTTACAAGAATCATACTCATGCTATTTAAACATAATTCCATGGTTTCAAAACAATAAAACACTATATACATGCATAGCCCCAATTTCGGTCCCAACGCTAGCATTTACAACTCACTCCTAACATGCTATCCTTCAAGATTTTTCAATCTTTTCATAACCTATAAAAAAAAACTCAATAAATAGTAACCACCTTTCCAGACAAAATCAATTAGCACTCCTCATGAAATACATACAGAGAAACAGAACAGCGGAAATCACGGAGATTAAAGATGCCTCGTGGAATACATGCTACTTTCAACTATAAAAACGCCAGATGTCAGTTTACAAGGAATATATAGGAAGCATCACATATAGTCAAAGACAGATTGGCTCAAATATGTTATAGGTCTAACAGGTGAATTCCTGCAATTATACACATTTTCCATATTTATTTAAATCATGCCAAAGGATGGGATGCCTTACATACCTTGGTATTCCATATCAAACATCAACTTCTCAGCTTCCTTATACTTCCCCAAAGAACATAAACCTTCCACCAGCAAAGCATAGCAAACTGCATTTGGCTTCTTTCCCCTTTCTAACCATATCCTGAAACAGGCATTTAGCACCTGCAACATCCCCCCTCTGACACAAAAACCCAATTTGGCAATTATGAGTCACCACAGTTGGCTCAATCTCTTTATCAAGCATTTCATCAAACAGTTGGCGAGCCATTTCCCAATTACCCTCCCAATTTGGCAATTAGGAGTCCCCATAGTTGGCTCAATCTCTTTATCAAGCATTTCATCAAACAGTTAGCGAGCCATTTCCCAATCACCCTTCTCCAACCACATCTTGATAATAATGTTAAACGAAACTGAATTTAACCAGATACCCATCTTCGAAAAACTCCTTAACATCTCATTCGCATCTTCAGAACACCCATTTTCAACAAGAACATTCAAAAGTACATTAAAAGACTATATACTACGCGAACAATTAAATGACCCTATTTTGTGAAAAAGCTCAACAACTTTATCAACCAACTTGGCTTTCCCATAATGTTGAATTAACCCAATAAAAAGTGTTTCTTTACATCTAATATAATGGGTTTGAACTTCACAAGATTCTGAATTTTGAGTCTTGAATCGATCATGGAAAGAAGAAGGTGTCATTCAAGATACAGAAGGTGTATAACATTAAAGTAAATTTCGGGATGAAGGAAAAAGAATTTCAACTTTCCTGGAGCAAACCCGAGAGGTCTCCTCTTGTTTCTTAAGCTTGGCTTTTGTTGACTAAGTGTAGAAGACAATGGAATATGATAATCCTCTCTTCACACCTATATCCATACATATAAAAGAAATCCTTGCACCCCACCCAATATTTGTACCAATTGGAAATCACAAATTTAAGTGGGGCCACACTTAATTAATTGCTCTAGATTTCTTTTTGAGTTAAGAAGGAATTTGTTAAAGAATTGAAAAGATAGTCTTATATGTGTACATGCATATGTATATATTTATATATACACGTACACCCCCTTGCCAAGCGTACTCACTCCACTTTCTTCAAGACCCTAACTTTCAAAAGTTACACTTTGATCCCAAATTCCCATAACGGTTCCAATGCACAAAAATACGGGTTCTAACAATTATTATTATTATTATTATTATTATATTTTTATTTTTAAAAGAAATTCTTTTATTAAAAATTATTAGTGGTTAAAATTATTAATTAACTCTTCATTAAAAATAAGGGTTATTACATTCTCCCCAACTTAAAAGAATGTTTGTCCTCCAATGAATATAAAACTATACTAGAAGTGTTAACTAAGTGAGGATATCTCTCTTGCATGTCCACCTCGGACTCCCAAGTAGCCTTTTTGGTTGGATGATTATGCCATCACACTTTCACCGAAACTATCTTCTTTGACCTCAATTGTCGCACTTGCCGATCCAGAATAGATATCAGACCTTCCTCATATGCTAAATTCTCATCAAGCTCCATATCTTCTAGTTTTATCTTATGGCTATAATCACGAACATATCGTTGAAGCATGGACACATGAAATACAAGATGTACAACAGACAATGTCAGAGGTAAAGCAAGTTAGTATGCCACTAATCTTATTTGATCTATAATCTCATAAGGACTAATATAACTAGGACTCAACTTACCTTTTCGACCAAATCTCATAACTCCTTTCATAGAAGAAACTTTCAAAAAGACCTTTTCACCCTTCAAAAACTACACATCACGAAATTTCTTATCTGCATAAGATTTCTGTCTACTTTGTATTGTTTGAAGTCGTTATCGTATCACTGCAACTTTCTCTAAAGCCTGCTAAACTAAATCTGGACCTAGCAATTATGCTTCGCCAGGTTCAAACCATCCAATTGGTGATCGACATTTGCGACCATATAGAGCCTCATACGATGCCATATGTACACCTGATTGGTAGCTATTATTATAAGCAAACTCTGCTAACAGCAACTGATCGTCCCAATGTCCATTGAAATCGATTGCGCAAGCTCTATGTGTTTGTGTGTCGAAACATGACATCCGATCCTATAATATATATGTGTCGCAATATGACACCCGATCCAATATAATATATATATGTCGGAACGTGACACTAAGCATATCCTTCACGATCTGAATAACCCGCTCGGACTGTCCATCAGTTTGGGGATGAAAAGTTGTACTTAACTTAACCTATGATCCCAACAACTTTAGACTAGAATTCAAAAACTCTACAGTGAACTGTGCACCTTGATATGATATTATTAAAATAGGCACTCCATGAAGCCGAACTATCCCTCAAAGGTAAATTTCTACTAAATGTTTTGTAGTATAAGTAACTCAAACTGGTATGAAATGGGCAGATTTTTAAGATATCCACAATCACCCAAATTGAGTCATGCTTCTTGAAAGTATTCGGCAACCCAATAACAAAGTCCATGGTAATCCTTTCCTACTTCTACTCTAGGATAATCAAATTTTGCATTACTCCACTAGGTTTTTTATATTCATATTTCACTTATGGCAATTCAAGCAACTAGTCACATACTTCAAAATATCAACCTTCATACCTTTTCGCCAGTACAAACCACGCAAGTCTTGATACATCTTTGAAGCACCTGGATGGATGAAGTACCGCGAAGTATGAGCCTCTTCCAATATTAGCCATTTTCCCTCACTCACTATGGGTATAAACAATCTACTATGTCAACACAAAATGCCCTCTCCATCAATTGACAATGACTTCACGCCTCCTCTCTACTCTCGATCTTGTAATCTAGCTAGTTGGGGATCGTCAAATTAGCAAGCCTTGGCTTCTCTAATTAAGGATGTTGCACCGCCATACCTGTAGGAAACTTGCTAGGAAATATATGATCAATTTGAACTCCCTGATTGACTAATATCCCTAGCGATAGGTTACTTTTCAAAACAATCGAGGACAAGCTGCCTATAGACTTTCTACTCAAAGCATTTGCCACCATATTCGCCCTCCTAAGATGATATAGAATAGTAAGGTCATAGTCTTTAAGTAGCTTCAACCACCGTCATTGCCTCAAATTCAGATTATTTTGCTTGAATATGTATTGCAAATTATTGTGATCAGTATTGACTTCACAAGGCTCTCCATAAAGATAGTAACGCTAGATTTTGAGTGCAAATATAATTGCAGCCAACTCTAAGTCATGTGTCAAATAATTCTTTTCATAAATCTTAAGCTATCGAGAAGCATATCCTACCACTTTACCATTCTGTATTAAGACACAACCCAATGTAACTTTAGATGCATCACAGTAAATGGTGAAACCACCCTCTACTATGGGGAAGGTCAAAATAGGAGTTGTAGTCAATGCAGATTTTAATTTCTGAAAACTCTGTTCACATTCATCTTACCACTAATAAATCACACCTTTTTGAGTTAAATGTGTCAATAGAGCGGCTATCCTTGAGAAACCCTCCCCAAATCATCTGTAATGTCCAGCTAGCCCCAAAAAATTGTGTATCTTTATAGGACTATTAGGTTGAGGATAATCTCGAACAAATTATACCTTTCTTGTATCAACTTGAATCCCATCTCGTGATACCGTGTGTCCTTAAAAGGAAACTTTTTCCAACCAAAACTCATATTTTGAGAACTTAGCATAAAGTTTTCATTCCCTAAGTATCTGCAATACAATTCCCAAATGATGTTCTTACTTAGTCTCATCTTAAGACTAGACCAAAATATCATCAATGAATACTATCATGACCCAAAACCGGCCGTGAGTGGCACCCATATTATCCTCCTAGGTGTGCGAACCAACATACACATCCCAATCTATACTAATAGTTCACTTAAAAAACCAATATGCTAATAATCAAAAGGTTAAACTCATAAAGCATAAATAACCTAAAGTTACTAAGCTTATTACTTAATGTTCCCCAAAATCTGAAAATCATCACATCAAGGACACTAATCTCAAAACACCAAGTCTAAGAATATCAACACCAAAATAAATGAGAAATAGTTTATGTCCGAATTCTAAGGACATTATTCCATGATCGATAAAATCCAACACGATCTAGAGGAATAGCTCCCCCAGGAACCTAATGTACGGGTGACTTGCTAGAGCTAAGGTGAGTCGAAGTTGGTGGAACACTTGCTGCACTCCACAAAACAAAAACAAGAAAAATACAAGTAGGGGTAAATACGGGCAACATGTACTGAGTAGATATTATCGGCCGACTCAAAATAAAAATCAATATGCATAAAATGATAGCAAGAATTAACCATAAACCTAACAAGTAGCAACAACATGGACAAGAACCCAACCAATCAACTATATCAATGATATCCATGAGGACTCATGCCTCCACATCACATTTCTTTTGGGAGATAGGTTATTTCACATTGAGTATATTATATTATTTTAACATGTCTTCCTTTATTATTTGTGTCGAAACATGACATCCGATCCTATAATATATATGTGTCGCAATATGACACCCGATCCAATATAATATATATATGTCGGAACGTGACACATGATCCAATATATATATATATATATAATTTATTATTCTTTATCATTACTTCTTGCTTCATTACCAATGATTCATCAAACCTTCTTTATTCAAGGCATCACCTTGAGAGATCAAGTTCAAGATTATGGGTTTCATGGTCTTGGGATTGCAGACCAATCACAACAATATATATCATTCAACCAAATCACAATAATTAAGTGCATAGAAGAAATAACAGTTTTACTCAATGACTATCAATCGTTATTAAGAGTCTTTCTATTAGATAGAACAAACCATAACCTACCTCAACCGAAGAACCAAAGTCAAGCAAGCTAGCTCACCACAACATTTCCTTTCTTCAATATCTCCAGACATTTTGAATCTATCAAATATATATAATATTTGTAAGTACAAGAAACCGTAGACATCCATATTCCTATATGTTTAGTCTAGACCCAAAGGTTCACCCAATTCTATAGTCACTTCCCTAAATTTCAAGCCTATGATAAGATCTTAAATCTCTCCAAATCACATAACTTTATAATATAATACTTCTAATTGTTTTTAACTTTCAAACACAAAAAAATTCCGTCAAATAATTACACACTCTAGGTGTATCCTTTCAAGTATTTTCACATGGATAAACTATAATTAAAGGACTTATCAATACCCTTAGCAGTAATTTTATGAGGTCGTACAGTGACACCACTATTCTGCTATGCCAATTAATGTCTTAGCAGTAATATTTTAAATGTCAAATTTATACATGTTCATCCCTGCAACAACATCAGAAACCGTGTCCACTAATACTCCATTGCCTTAATACTTCTTTTCCACCCATTATTCAATAACTTTTCAACATAATGGGACAATTATAATTTCCACTACCAGCTAGGGAGACAACCAAATAACTACATAAATGCAGTAGCTAAGGAATAACTTATTGGAATTATCGGGTCCCACCATATTCCTAATGATTACTTTTGATTGTCATTGTTACTTTGTATAATTGTTTAACAATTTCTTTTATAGAATACTAGCACTAACATCCACCCTTGGAATCTAATACCTTAAAATCCTAAATAATAATAAAGAATGCATAAGGATGAAACAATATTAGAAATCAACAAGTCTTACCTGGAGTCTTTCCAATCATCCCTTGATGACGGCATAAGGACCAAAACAAAAGGGTTGCAAAGGTTCACGGTATGACAAAATATTCTCCACCCCTCTTTCCTGATTTCATTTATTTTATACAAGGTCAAGTAGTTTAAGGTATTAATTAAAATTATCACTTTAACCCATCAACTAATTTAATTATCTAAACTTACTCCTAAACTAGATAACAAAAGTTATCAAATAGTCCAAATAGTCCTTTTAAAATTTAAAAGATAAATCTTTTATGCTCAAAATGACTTGAGGGTCGTTACATTAGATACCAATTTGCCCATATTTCGTCCCCAAACGGTCAAAAGAAAAGTGAGGATAAGGTAGGGTACCCGACTTAACGAAAAGATGTGTATATCTTCCACGCATATCTGCCATTCTCCCAAATGGACTCCTCAGCTGGAGGATTCTTCCATTGGACCTTCACTGATGCAATCTATTTTGATCTCAACTTATGGACATCCCTATCTAGGATAGTTACAGGCTCTTTCTTATAAGGTAGGTTCTAATCAAGTAGCACTGAATCACAGTGAATAATGTAGTTCCCATCACCATGATATTTTTCAACATAGACACATGAAACACTTGGTGTACTCCGGATAAATCTGGAGGCAAAGCTAACTCATAGGCTACCTCTACCACGCTCTTAAGAACTTCAAATGGTGCAATATATCTCAAACTGAGCTTATCTTGCCTACCAAACCTCACCAGACCCTTCATGGGTGAAAACTTCTACAATACTTATTCTCCCTAATAAACTCCATGTCCCAAACCTTTTGGTGTGCATACTCCTTCTGCTCAGTCTGTGCTGCTAGAAACTTCTCCTGAATCAATTTTACCTTCTCCAATGACTCCTTTAGAAGATTAGTACCCTAAGGCCTCCTCTCGACTACATCAAACTAACCATTGGGAGACCCACATCTCCTTCCATATAATGCTTCAAATGGAGCCATATCAATACTCGAGTGATAGCTATTACTCTATGAAAACTCTGCTAAAGGTAAGAATCTATCCCAGTGACCACCAAAATCTATCGTACATACATGAAGCATATCCTTCTGCACTTGAATTATCCTTTCGGACTATCCATCGGTCTGAGGATGAAATGCGGTACTAAGATCTAATCTAGTACCTACCTCAGCCTGCAAGGTCATCCAAAAGTTAGAAGAAAATTACGTACCTCTATCTGATATGATGGAACTCGAAACTCCATGTAAATGAACAATCTGGCTAATATAGAGTTTCGCTAACTTTTATGCATTATAAGTCATCTTTACTAGAATGAAGTGGGCAATCTTGGTCAACCTGTCAATGATCACCCATATTGAATCAAACTTACCCAATGTCTTTGGAAGACCAACCACAAAGTTCATGGCAATCCTTTACCACTTCCATTCAGGAATAGGCCTTCTTTGGAGAGTTCCCCCAGACCTCTGATGCTCATACTTTACTTGCTGACAGTTAGGACACTAAGCAAGAAAATCAGCAATGTCATGATTCATTCTACTCTACCAATAATGTTATCTCAGATCAAGATACATCTTGGTTGCACCAGGATATATAGAGTACCTCAGACTCTGAGCTTCTGCAAGAATAGTCTGAATCAAATCATCCACACGGGGCACACCTACCCACCCCTTAATCCTTAGAATGCCTTCCTCATCAATGACAGCTTCCTTGAACTCTCATCGCAAGAATATATCACGAATTTGGCTTAGCTTCTCATCATTAAACTACTTTTCTTTAATCTCATCAAGAAATGATGATTTTGCCTCTACCTAGGCCAAGAGTCCTCCCTTCTCAGTTACTTCCAGCCTTATAAAGTCGTTAGCTAGAGCTTGGACCTCTTTAGCTAATGGATGCCTAGAAACATGCAAATGGGCTAAACTTCCCATGGTTCCTGCTTTTCTACTCAATGCATGAGCCACAATATTAGCTTTGCCATAGTGATAGAGAATAGTGATATCGTAGTCTTTTAGCAATTCCATCCATCTTCTCTGCCTCAAATTTAAGTCTTTTTGCATGAATATATGCTGTAAACTGCGATGATCAGTATATACTTCACATTTGACCCCATATAGATAATGCATCCACTGCTTCAATCCAAATACAACAACAACCAACTCTAAATCATGAGTGGGATAATGACGTTCATGCACCTTCAATTGCCTTGAAGCATAGGCAATTACATTCCTCTCCTGTATTAACACTGCACCTAAACCAGAATAAAAATGCATGACAATAAACAATGAAATCTTTACCTTCTATCGGCAAGGCAAGAATTAGTGCGGTAGCCAATAGGATCTTGAGTTTCAGAAAACTTTGTTCATACTCATCTAACCATATAAATGGAACATTCTGCTTAGTCAAACTAGTTTGTTTGGAAGCAATAGAAGGAAATCCTTTGACGAATCGATGTAGTAGCTAGCAAGCTAACAAAACTCCTCACCTCTAAGACATTAGTGGGCCTTGCCCAATTTTTCACTGTTTCAACCTTCTGAGGATCCACCATAACCCATCTTTAGAAACCACATGCCCCAAGAAGGAAACTAAATCAAGCCAAAACTCACACTTAGAGAATTTGGCATATAATTTCTTCTCCCTTAGCAACTCTAGAACAATTCTCAGATGCTCTTTATGCTCCTTTTTGCTCTTTGAGTAAATCAATATATCATCAATAAAGACAATAAGAAAGAGATCCAAGTATGGCTTAAAGATTCCATTCATCAAACTCATTAAAGTAGCAGGAGCATTTCTAAGTCCAAAGGACATAACCAAAAATTCATAGTGCCCATACCTTGTTCAAAAAGCAGTCTTTGGCACATCTGCCCCCTATTTTTAACAGATGATAACCAGAACGCAAATCAATTTTTGAGAACACACAAACACCCTGCAACTAATCGAATAAGTCATCAATATGAGGAAGGGGGCACTTGTTCTTAATAGTTACCCTATTCAACTATTTGTAGTCTATACACATACAAAGGCTACCATCTTTCTTCTTTACAAAAAGAATCAAAGCACCCCAAGGAGAGACACTTGGTCTAATAAAACCTTTACCTAACAACTCTTGAAGTTCGGCTTTAAACTCGCTCAATTCATCCAGGGCCATTCTGTAAGGTGGAATAGAAATAGGTCGAGTACCTGGCTCCAAATCAATATCCTTATCTGGTGGCATGCCAGGTAGGTCTGCAGGAAAGACATCCACAAATTCATGCATTATTGAGATGGATTCAACTGAGGGCACTTCAGGACTATCGTCCCTTAGATGTGCCAGAAAAGCTAACCAACCCCTACGCACTAACTTCTTAGCATGCAGAAAAGAGATGATTCAAATTGGAGAAGGAAAATAATCACCTTCCCACACCAGCTGATCCATTCCAGGCTTAGCCAATATCACAGTCTTAGCATTGCAATCCAAGATGGCAAAATTTGGAGAGACCCAAGTCATACACAAGATAATGTCAAAGTCAACCATCTATAGAATAATCAAATCTACATAAGTCCTGCTTCCCACTAAAGTCACAAGGCTAGACCTATACAACTTCTAAACTAACACAGACTTACCAACAGGAGTGGAAACATGAATCGACATATCAAGTAAGTCATAATGCAAATTAAGTCCATCAGCAAAAGCAAAAGATACATATGAAAAAGTGGATCTAGGATCAACTAATATGAAGGCATTGCGATCGCATACCAAAAGGTTATCTGTGATAAAAACATCAAAGATACATATGAAAAAGTGGATAAAGGATCAACTAATAAGAAGGCATTGCGATCGCATACCAAAAGGTTATCTGTGATAAAAACATCTAATGCCTCTGCCTCTTGCCTCCCTAGAAAAGCATAACAATGGGCTCTATCACCTGTTTGACCATTTCATCTGCTAGACTGCGTACTAGTAGTGCCAATCTGCCCACCACCCCAG
>DF362714.1:17112-35180 GCA_000787875.1 Solanum virginianum
CTGCCCACCACCCCAGCTAGATTGGCGACCCCCACGACCTTGGCCACTACATCTCCTAGAATGACGACCCCTACCATGACCACCTCAACCTCTAGGTACTGAGCCTCTATAACCCTAATCATACTAAGACTGACTCTATCTCAGACAATACCTTCTATTATACCCAACCTTACCACATCCATAATAAGCCCTAGGATCAATAGTGGGCCTCTGTAAATATGAAGAAGACTGAATATAACCCCAAATATTAGGGAGAGACTGGCTAGTTCCTGATGGAATCCATCTGAAACCTGCAATGCAGACTGAATTAGACGGGCTGAATAACCACCAGAACTCTGTCCTCTAGAGTAAGAACTGCTAAAATCTCCTCCTTTACGAAACTTCTTAAATGTTACCATCTTTGTGAAATCATCTAGCTTCACCTCCTCTACTTGTATAACAAAATCAACCACATGCTAAAAGGACTTTGCTGAATCAGCCACCTGCAAGGCTGAAATCTGCAAATCTGACCTCAATCCCTTCACAAAGTGATGAATCCTCTCCTTCAGATTGAAACAAAGCTGGGTAGCATATCTAGATAGAGCACTAAATTTGGCCTCATAAGCTGCAACAGACATCTTCCCCTACTCTATATTAAGAAACTCTTCTCTTTTCTTGTCCCTTAAAGTCCGAGGAATATACTTCTCCATAAAAAATCAGAAAAGGTTGTCCAAGTCATAGGTGGTGCCTCTTCTTGCTAACACTCAACATGCGACCTCCACCATACTTTAGCATTTCCCTAAAGCTGGTACATCACAAACTCAACACCAAATTGCTTTACGATATCCATCTTATGAAGCAACTCATGGCAACAAGGAAATCATAAGCATCCTTAGACTTAGTGCCTCTAAAGACTAGAGCTTTCAACTTTAGGAACTTGACAAAAAGATCATGCTGGTCACTAGTCATTATAGGCCCTGTACTCAATCGGGGAAACATGTGTGTCTCCAAGGATGCATCTATACGAGGGGTCATAACAACTGCATGTTGTAAGCCCTTAACTTGAGGTACTGGAGGTGCTTGGCCCTGATCGGATATCCCACTGCGATAGGTCAGAACCTGGTGGATCATCTCTGAGATAGGCTGGGGTAGGTGCTTCCTTATCATGAGACTACTTATCTACCACCTCAACATCCTCTCTAGCTACCTCATCAGTTGGTTGAGGGGCTGCTGCTCTTGCCCTAGTTGGACCAACTGCTTGGCCCCTACCTTTGGTGGGCTTTCTCCCACAACCTTTACCATGACCTATCATCACTCCTCCTCCCATGCCTACAGCCCTAGCGACTGGCTCAAGCGCTATTGTTGCTCTAGTTCTAACTATCCTGCAGAATAGAATGAAGAGAATTAGACACCAATTTGTATCAACAAGATACCAATTGTATTCAAGTAATAACATGAAAGACATAAAGAAGGGAGTCTTCTTAAGATCCTGTAGCCTCTCGAAAAAAAGTAAAGGCATCCCTATATCGTTCTGCAAGACTCTACTAGACTTGTCCTTGTGTGATGATATCATTAAACCTAAAGCTCTGATACCAAGTTTGTTAGACCCAAAACGGGCCGTGAGTTGCACCCACGCTTACCCTTCTAGGTGGGTGAACCAACATATACACACCAATCTATACTAATAATTCACTTATAAAAAATATGCTAATAATTGAAAGGTTAAACTCATAAAGCATAAATAACCCAAAGTTACTAAGTTTATTACTTAATGTTCCCCAAAATCTAAAAGTCATCACATCAAGGATACTAATCTCAAAACACCAAGTCTAAGAATATCAACATCAAAATAAATGAGGAATAGTTTATGTCTGAATTTTGAGGACATTATTCCATCACTGATAGGATCCAACGCGATCTAGAGGAATAACTTAACTTGGAACCTAATGTGCTTGCGACTGGCTAGAGGTGAGGATGAGTTGAAGTTGGTGGAGCACTAACTGCACTCCACTAAACAAAAACAAGAAAAATATAAGGCTCAGTACAAGCAACATGTATGAGTAGATATCATCGACCGACTCAAAATAAAAATAAATATGCATAAAATGATAGCTGGAATCAACGATAAACTTAGTAGGTACCAACAACATGGACAAGAAGACAACCAATCAACAATATCAATGACACCCATGAGGACTCAGGCCTCCACATCACATTTTCTTTTGGGGGATAGGTTCTTTGAAATTGAGTATATTAAATTATCGATACGTGACATCCGATCCAATATAATATATATGTGTCTGAACATGGCACTCGATCTAATATATATAATTTATTATTCTTTATCATTGATTCTCACTTCATTACAAATGATTCATCAGACCTTCTTTATTCAAGGCATCACCATTTATTATTCTTTATCATTGATTCTCACTTCATTACAAATGATTCATCAAACCTTCTTTATTCAAGGCATCACCTTGAGAGATCATGTTCAAGATTATGGGTTTCATGGTCTTGGGATTGCAGACCAATCACAACAATATATATCATTCAACCAAATCACAATTAAGTAAGTGCAAACAAGATATCACAGCTTTACTCAATGACTATCAATCACTATTAAGAGTCTTTCTATTAGCTAGAAGAAACCATAACCTACCTCAACCAAAGAACCAAAGTCAAGAAAGCTAGCTCTCCACCACATTTCCTTTCTTTAATATCTCGAGATGTTTTGAATCAATCAAATATATATAATAGTTATAAGTACACGAATCCGTAGACATCCATATTCCTATATGCTTAGTCTAGACCCAAAGGTTCACCTAATTCTATAGTCACTTTCCTAAATTTCAAGCCTATCTTAAATCTCTCCAAATCACATAATGTTATAATATAATACTTCTAATTGCTTTTACCTTTCAAACACAAAAACATTCTATTGAATAATTACACACTCTCGGTGTATCCTTTCAAGTATTTTCACATGGATAAACTATAATTAAAGGACTTTACAATACCCTTAGTAATAATTTTATGTGGTCGTACAGTGACACCACTATTCTCCTGCGCCAATTAATCTCTTAGTAGTAATATTTTAACTGTCAAATTTATACATGTTCACCCCTGCAACAACATAAGAAATCATGCTCGCTAATACTCCATTGCGTTAATATTTTTTCCACCCATTATTCCAATACCTTTTCAACATAGTGGGAAAATTTTAATTTCCACTGCCAGCTAGGGAGACAACCAAATAGACAAATGCAGTGGCTAAGTAATAAGTTATTGGAATTATCAGGTCCCACTATATTCCTAATGATTACTTTTCATTGTCATTGTTACTTTGTCTAATTGTTTAACAATTTCTTTTATGGAATACTAGAACTAACATCCACCCTTGGAATCTAATACCATTAAAATCCTAAATAATAATAAAGAATGCATAGGGATGAAACAATATTAGAACTCAACAAGTCTTACTTGGAGTCTTTCCAATCAACCCTTGACGATGACACAAGGACCAAAACAAAAGGATTGCATGGGTTCATGATATGATAAAATAATCTCCACCCCTCTTTCATTATTTCATTTATTTTATACAGGATAAAGTAGTTTAAGGTATTAATCAGAATTATGACTTTAACCAATCAATTAATTTAATTATCTAAACTTACTCCTAAATTAGATAACAAATGTTATCAAATAATCCAAAAATCTCTTTTAAAATTTAAAAGATAAATCTTTTATACTCAAAACGACTTGAAGGTCATTACAAATACAATCACAAAATGGTCTAAGTATAGCTTGAATACCCCATCCATAAGGTCCATAAATGTTACAGATACATTAGTCAATCGAAAAAACATCTCCAAAAATTCAAAGTACCCATACCAGATTCAATAGGATGTCTTTGAGATATCTTTGGTTTTTATTATCAGCTGATGATAACCTGATCTCAAATCAATTTTGAAAAAGTGAGTAGTACCCTGCAACTAATTGAATAAACCATCAATACGAGGCAATGGATATTTATTCTTGATTGTTGCCTTATTTAACTGCTTGTAGTCGATACATATTCTTATCCTGTCATCTTTCTTTTTCACAAATAACTGGAACACTCCGAGGTTATACTCTAGGCCTGATGAACCCCTTATCAAGTAGTTATTGGAGTTAGACCTTAAATTCACTCAACTAAGCTTGAGCCATATGATATGGAGGGATAGCGATAGGTTGAGTACCTGACTCTAAATCAATGCTGAACTTAATTTCTCTCATCGGAGGTAGCCTAGGTAAGTCCTGGAAACACATCAACAAATTCTTGTACAACTGGAATGCTATCGATAGTAATATCCTCTCCTCGAGTATCATGGCAGTAGAAATAAAACTAAAGAACCCATGATTAATCATTTGAAATGCCTTTACATAAGATATTATCTTTCCCCATGTCAAAGGGGTAATGCTTTTCCACACTAAAGATGGTACTCAAGGCAAATTAAAATGTACACGTTTAGCATAATAATCAACCAAAGCAGAACATGATGCTAACCAATCTATGCCTATAATTTCATCAAAGTCAGATAGCGACAACTCTAATAGAGCAACTATTGTGTCCTTGCCCTATACAGATATAATAAAATCTTTATGCACTCTATCCACTGATAAAGTCTCCCCAATTGGAGTCATAATCATATATGGCACATTTAGAGTCTAAACTTATCATTCTAAACATATAGCAAAAGATGAGAATACATATGATTACGTGGAATCAAGATCAATAAAAGGTATAACTCATGAGAATTGACAATAATAATACTTGTGACTACAACATTATATCCCTCGACATCCTATCTGGCCATAGCAAATAATCATGATGGTCCACCTACTTCTGAGCAACTGTGCACCCTGTCGACCCTATCTATGAGCACCTTGGAGCAACCCTAGCTGGTTAAATCTGAGCTTGTATATCTTCACATTTCTCTACACCTGTGCAATAGCTTGACTAGTACTAGAAACCTCTTTCACCATAAGTAAAACAAGGACCATCAATACTAAAGAAGTGACCACTATGATTCACCATAATTAGAACACCTTGGATGTTGTCCGGATTGGAAGGAATTATCACCCTTCTTCTGTATCTGTTGTTGGCCCTATCTAGCTAGATAACTCCTCTTAGAAGATTGCACCACTGACTCTGACTGACTAGGCTTTAGACTGCCCACAACAAAATCCACTCTTACCTCCAAATAGAGCACCACTAAATCCACTTGTACTACATGTCTTCTTTCTTTCTCGTGCAGTTTTCTCCATCTCCTAATAGGACTCACAATGAAGAGTAGTGTCAACCACATTTGAATATGTATCATTTCACACATCTTGTATCAAAATACCATGGTAACGCTGCTCCAGTCCATCCACAAATCTTCTCACTTTCTCCCTTTGATCTACCTTTAAATTGGGACATACTTGGATAATTTAGTGAACTTGGCCTCATACTCGATAATTGTCATATTACCCTAACATAGATCATGGAACTGACATCTTATATAATTTTGTTTGCTCAATGGAATATACCTATCCTTAAACATTGTTCAAAAATCCTGACCAAGTGATAGGTGGTGACCCTGCTTGTCTACCTCTATGAATAGAAGTCTTCATGCCTCTGGAGATCTTGAGAACATAAAAATGGTAAATTCCATACCACAAGTCTCCTTCAACCCTAATGTAATAACTATCTTTTCACAAAGATCAATGAACTTCTGAGGCACAGAAGAAGTTGGTGTTTCATCAAACTCTGGAAGCTTAAGGTCTATGAAATTCTTAATATCTTTGGGTTGCCCTGAAGTTACAACCAGATGACCAACTTGTTGAGGGGCAAAATGTGGGGTCTGAGTTGCATCAACATTTAATTGAACCTATTCTTGCATTAGTGTAGTAGTTTGAGGAGCTAGGATAAAAGTCATGTATACATCTTACATTCATGCTCATGAGAACATAGGAATTATCTCATATAATTACGTATCAATGGCTCTAACACTATCACAACCCAAAATGGATCGTGAGTGACGCCCACACCTAACCTCCTAATTGGGTGAACCCATGATACAACTCACAATCTATATTAGCAGTTCAACTTATGAAATACAATAATAATAAGGAAGCTTAAATTCATAAAATAACAAAATCTTGAAGTCAATTACACAGTGTTTCCCCGAAATCTAAAAGTCACCACATTAAGGAAATCTAATCTCAAATACTAAGTCTAAGAGTAACAACATCAAAATAGATAAATAAAATAGTTTATATACGAAAACTAAGGACATCATGCCATAACTGATAGAATCTAATATGAGGTAAAAGGTTAGATCACCCTGAAATCTGATATACCAACGACCGTCTAGAGCTGAGGGTGAGTCGAAGTCAATGGAACACTCGCTGCACTCCACAAAAGCAAAACAAAGAAAAAATACAAGTAGGAGTCAGTACGAGCCATATATACTGAGTAGGTATTATCGACCGACTCCAAATAGAAATTAATATGCATAAGTAATATCAGGAAGTCAACTATAACACTTAATAGGTGACAAGAAACAAGCAATAAGTACAAGTGAAAACATCGAAAAATAAGTACATAATCAGAAAACAATATCAAGAACAATCATGAGAACCCAGGCCTCCACACTACACTTCTTTTTGGAGATGGGTTATTTGAGATTGAGTATATTAAATCACTTCAATATGTTTATCTTTAATATACGTGCCAGAACGTGGCACCCAATCCAAATATACCATGTCATAATGTGACATCTGATCCAATATATCGTGTTGGAACGTGACACCCAATCCAAATATACCATGTCAGAATATGACACCTGATCCAATTATATCATGTCAAAATGTGACACCTGATCAAATTATATTTTGTTCATCATTCTTTATCATTACTTTCTACTTCATTAACAATATTTTGTCAAGCGTTTTTATTCAAGGCATCACTTTAATAAGATAAGTTCAAGATTATGAATTTCATGGTCTTGGGATTTCAAACCAATCACAAAAACATATTAATCATCTCAACCACAACATATTAAATGGATAGAAAACTTCATAATAATACTCAAGGAATATCAATCACTGTGTGTCACGACCCAATTTAGGATCGTGATCGGTACTAAGGGAACAATCCCAAAACAAGCCTCTTAGAATTCTACAGAAAATCAGGCAGATTTTCCCTATTTGTAGGCCTATCCAAAATTTGTACCTATCTAAGAACATAGCACCACAACAACTAAATAATCAAACCAAGTCATTATTTCAATTTACCAATCTAATATCCTCACAGCAATACTAACTTGTCTCCAACAATAGGAATAAACTTAAACTTAGTCATATATCTAGAATAAACGAAAGAATATCCATGAATCTAAATAAAGAGATGACTATGGAGAAACTCCCTAAGAATTTCAAGAAGGGTCCATAAAAATAAGCTTGGTTCCCACATGGACAAGAGTGAGGCTCACCATGGAATCAACTGGCTAACTTTAGCTAACTAAGTTCTCGCCAAAATTACCTGTATTCTCTGTAAAAAATATTAGCGAGGGGGGGTTGAGACGCTAGCTCAGTGACTAATAATAATAACCATAACTGTTTCAATAAGGAACAAGTCAGAAAATATGCTAGTATAATCATCAAAATCATGTAATAAATGCTCTTTCAAGAATCAATAGTCAAAATCCATCTTGTTGTCTTATATATGTAATTCAACTTAGCTATTCAAAAATGAACTCGGTAAAACACTTTCATATCAAATCATATACATATATTCGGGAGGTTTCTAAGAATGAATCATATAATCGGTATGTCTGTCTTCAGAAAAGAATAGATGATAATTGAAGCTTTCATATCGGTAAATCCCTACTCAAGGGATATCGATAACAGTAAGCTAGTTCTACCTTGCCACTAGCAAGGGCTGTATCTATAATCAATAATACGAGGTGCACTAGGTCTACCAAACCCACCGTTAGCTACGGGATCATCAAGGTTTACTCCCATTGAAAACTTTTCATAATAAACCATATAAGCTTTTTCAAAGTAGTACAAGTCATGCAAATCTTGTAATCATATCATATCAACTTAATAAAGGCACATGTAAGAGTACTTATATCTCAAGTGAATGCCCAAATATCATTTAAATAATGGTAATAATCTAAATTATCAATATACTTGTCTTGTAAAAGTAAGATTATCTCAAATAACTATTTCGGTATCAAATCAAGTAAAGGACTTGTCCCATATGCAAATTCAAATCATTTGGTAACAATTCACTTATAAATCATGTAAAAATCATAAAACTTATAAAATACAAATTGGGGTTAAGATTACTACTCACAATACTCGTGTAGAAGTACCAAACTTGTCACCTCAAGCAATCCGTAAGACTTCCTTCGATCAATCTATATTCATATCATAAAATCTCACTTTTTTTTTCAAGTTAAATTCATACTAACTTTAGAAATTCTCAATTCCTTTTTTGGATTTTCTATTTTCTATCTATTGGAGGATATACAATGTAATACCCAAACCATAAGTAATCCAATTGGTGCAATAATCTAATAATTACTTTTTTTGGTTATCTTAACCATCTTGTTCGTCCAAAATTCAATAATATAAAGCTATTCTTGTTACGCAATTTCTCATCTGGTGCAATAATCTAATGATTTTTTTTGCTATCGTAACCATCTTGTTCATCCAAGATTCGGTAATCTAAAACTATTCTTGTTGTGCAATTATTCATCCCTTGTCACTAAATTTCAACACCCAAAGTAAATTACCTAGCCTAAGAACTTTCATAAGGCTGTAGCAAAAGATAAAACAAAGATTTACTTCTGATTGTGAGAATTTCACAATCTCTTATCTCTTTAACTCTTAATTTTTTTTGAACCTTAAACCCCCAATTTATAGCCATGAATACACATTGACGTTATTACAAAGTTTAGAAACTTACCTTCTTTTATGCTTCTCTTCTTAGTCTCAAATCAAAGCTCTTAAATTGTTTTCTTCTTCTTCTTCATTCACTGCTACAGCGAGTAGTTTGCAACTCTCTCTCTCTCTATATATATATATTTTTTCGATTTGTGAGGTTCTTATGGGATGTAGCTTTGCTGTGTATCTCACCTCTTTCTTTTCTTTTTTTTTTTAAATCTAGTCCCTTTTTTTAAAAGACAAATATGCCTTTCGAAGGCAAGGTTATTACATTCTGGCCACCTTAAGAAATTCAGTCCTCGAATTTAAATAAGTATATACCTTCAGTCTGAAACAAATGGGGGCATTTAACTCGTATATCATTCTCTGACTCCCAAGTAGCTTCCTCAATGGTATGATTTCTCCATAAAACCTTTACGGATACAATTTCTTTTGATCGTAGCCTTCTTACTTATCTATCAATAATATCCATTGGTTCCTTTTCATACGTTAGAGTCTCCTCAATTTATGTAGTCGATGTTTCAAGTACATGAGAGGAGTCTACTACATGCTTCCTTAGCACAGAGACATGAAACACTGGGTGGATAAAAGACATCTCATGAGAGAGTCTCAAATGATATTCCACTCCTCCTATTTGGTCAAGTATCACATATGATCCTATATACATCGGGCTCAACTTACCATTTTTCCCAAACTGCATTACCCCTTTCATAGGAAAAGTTTATCCCCCACTGCGAAAACTAAATCTCTTCTCCTCTTATCTACATATGGCTTTTATCTACTTTGACCCATGAGCAACCTCCGTCTGATTAACTAGACTTTGTCCTTGGATTCTTGAACCAAGTATTGTTCTAATACCTTAGCCTCTTCAACCACGAACCACCCTATAGGAGAATGACATTGCCTACCATACAAGGCTTCATATGGAGCCATCTGAATGCAAGACTGGAAGTTACTGTTGTAAGCAAATTCAGCTAATGGCAAGTAGGTATCCTAAGTACCTCCAAAATCAAGAATGCAAGCCCTCAACATATCCTCTAGGATATGTATAGTATGCTCCAACTATCAATCCATTTATGGGTGAAATGTAGTACTGAGATCTACTCATGCACCCAGTGCTTCTTAAAAAGATCTCCAAAAGCGTGAAGTGAATTGTGACCCTCGTCAGAGATGATGAATATTGGGACTCCATGAACTCGAACAATTTCATTCATAAATATCTGGGCATATCTCAATCCACTAAAAGTGGTCTTTACTAGTAAGAAGTGTGCTAATTTTGTTAATCTATCTTGAATCACCCATATAGAGTCATTAACCTCTCAAGGGTCATGCTAGACCATCCACAAAATCCATAGTAAGTCTTTCCCATTTCCACTCAAGATTTTGTATCTCTTGTAGTAATCCTGTAGGTAGCTGATGCTCCACTTTAACCTGTTGATATGTCAAACAACTAGAAACAAAGTTAGAAACATCTTTCTTGATACCCTCCCACCAATACAACTGCTTCAGATCATGGTATATTTCATGTTGACATGTCAGACAACTAGAAACAAAGTTAGCAACATCTTTCTACATACCTTCCCACCAATACAACTGCTTTAGATCATGGTACATTTTTGTGGAACCAGGGTGTATAGTATATCTGGAGTTGTGAGCTTCCTCGAGAATGACTTGTCTTAGCCTACCTATGTCTGGTACACATAATCGATTATCCAATTGAAGCATACCATCACCATGGAATCATTTTTTACTTTTACTCACTATAGCTTCATCTCGATATTTACAAAGCTGCTCAGCCTCAAATTGAGTAGCTTTTATGCACTCCACTAATAAGAATCTGGCATGCACATAAACTAGCAATATCTCTGAATTTCCCACACTAAGATTGACACCTGCACCCTCAAGTTTTTGCATATCTTTCACTAATTGCCTCTATTCAGGAGCTATATGCACTAAACTACCAATAAATTTTCTGCTCAGTACATCGGCCACAACATTGGCTTCTCCAGGATAATATAGAATAAACAAATCATAATACTTCAATAACTCCATCCACCATCACTGCCGAAGGTTAAGAACTCTTTACTAAAAAATATACTTTAAGCTCTTATTATCAGTATATATCTCACAAGTTTCACCATACAAATAATGCCTCCAAATTTTAAGAGCAAATATCACAACAACCATCTCCAAATCATATGTAGGACAGTTCTACTCATGCATCTTCAACTGACTCGAAACATAGGAAATAACACGACCATTTTGCATAAGAACACATCCTAAGCCCACAATAGAAACATAACAAAACACCATGAATCCTCCGAAACCTGATGGTAAGACTAATAATGGTGCTGTTATCAAACATGTTTTAAGTTTTTCAAAGCTCTACTCACATTATTCTATCCACTAAAACTTCACCTTTTTCTATGTTAGCTTCATCAAAAGGGGCTAATATTCTAGAAAAAATCCTACACAAAACGCCTATAATAACTTACCAAACCCAAAAAGCTGCGAATCACTATAGGTAAGGTAGGTCTACGCCATTTTTGCATGGCTTCTACCTTTCTGGAATCCACCAAAATTCCATCATTGAATACAACACCCCCCAGAAAAGCTACTGAGTCTAGCCAAAATTCACACTTTGAGAACTTAGCATATAACTTATGTTCTCACAATCATTATAACACAGTTGTCAGATGATTCTTATGTTCTTCTTGGATATGCAAACATATCAGAATAGCAAAAATAAACACTATCACAAACTTGTCCAAGAAGGGCCTAAACAACATATTCATTAAGTCCATGAATGCAGCTAGAGCATTGGTCAGTCCAAAAGGCATCACAAGAAACTCAGAGTGCCCATATCGAGTTCCAAATGCTGTCCTAAAAATATCTTCCCCCCTGATCCAAAGTTGATGATAAACGAATCAAAGATCTACCTTTAAAAAATAGGCAGCTCATCTACAACTGATAAAAAAGATCCTCAATACGAGACAAAGGATACTTATTACATATTGTTACCTTATTCAACCGCTCTGTAGTCGATGCACATTCTCAAAAACCCATCTTTCTCCTTTACGAAAAATACTGGAGCACCCCAAAGGGATATACTAGGTTGGATGAAGCTCTTATCGAGCAAATCCTACAATTATTGCTTTAACTCCTTCAACTCTACTAGTGCCATGCAATATAGAGGTATAAATATTGGAAATATGTCAGAAGCCAAATCAATACCAAAGTCTATTTCTCATACAAGAGGTAGTCCTGGCAAATGCTCAGGGCATACATTAGGAAATTCATTCACCACTAGAATCTTTTCCAACCTAAGAGTTTCTTCTTTAGTATCCCTTACCATAGCTAAGAGACCCATGCAACCTTTACAGAGTAATGTTTAAGCCTTAATAAGAGACATAATCTTACCAACCTAGGGAACATAATGTCCTCTCTTTAATATAAAGATAGGCTCATTTAGCATCTAAAATATAACAATTTTCGCATGACAATCTACTGTAGCATAGCAAGGAGATAACCAATCCACACCCATCAACACATCAAAATCAATCATGTCAAGTACAATTAAGTTAGCTAGAGTATCTCTACCCTCAACTCTAATCTGACAATCACGGTACACATATTCAACTAACAGAGAATCTCCCACAAGAGTAGAAAAAAGAAAAGAATGATAAAACATCCCTGGCTATCGAAAAAACCTCAAAGCAAAGTACAAGGACACATAGGAGTAAGTACATCCTAAATCAATCAAAGCATGTGCATCAAATGAACAAACTGAAATAATACCTGTAACCACTACATTGGAGTCCTGAATATCTTGTCTAGTAAGTGCAAAAACTCTTGAATGGCCTCTACCTAAATTTCCCTATCCTTGATTCCCAGCAACATGATCTCTGACACCTCGACCTCTTTTTCCTGTGCTAGTAGTACCTGAAGCATTACGAGTAGTCTAAACAGGTGCAGTCATCTGAGTGGAAATTTGTTTTGAGTTTTTTGAAGGTAGAGGACAGTCTCTATGGCGATGCCCTAATTGACCACATCAAAAGAACTCTTTAGTCAAAACATGACACTGGCTTGCATGTGATCTACCACAAGTCTGACAGGATTGAGCAGTGGCATACATTTGACTAGAATATCGATGTCCATGTGATGATGGTTGCCCCTGAACACCCTGTCCCTGATGTGGTCTGTATGTGGATTGCGAAATTATATCCATCCCTACATGAGAGCCTTGATATTGTCTTCCCTGACTTCCTACTTTACGATTTGCACCATAGTCACCACCAAAAGATCCTCCTGTCTTGGCCTTCTTTTGGGCATCAAAGGTTGCACATTTCTCATGACCCTTGTCTTCAATCTTTCTTGCTTAATCAACCACCTCTGAATATGTCAACTTCTTCATATTTGGAGCTACCACAATATATAGACGAGTAACAAATCTATTGACAATTCTTTGAACTCTAACTTCTTCAGTTGGCACCAAGCAAGGAGCATATCTAGCTAATTTACTGAACTTGGTGTTATAGGTTGACATATCCATATCCAGAGTCTGTACTAATCTCTCAAACGGACTTGCATATTTCTTCCTCTAACTTTCAAGAAGGAAGTGATCTATGAATAATTTAGTGAACACATCCTATTTCAGTGGTGTTGCTCCCATAGGTCGACCTAGCAATAAGACTTCATACCATGTGTTAGCCATATTCTCTAGTTTGTATGTTGCATGCTCCATAGCTCTCTCACTAGAACATCCTAGCGCCCGTAATGCCTTGAAGGTTCCATCTAAGAAACTTTGAGGATCAGCTAAACTGTTAGAACCTATGAACTTTGGTGATTTCAACTTCAAGAATTCCTGCAATGATACCTCTTTATTCCCAAAAGCATAAGCCTATAAAGGTGTCTGAGGTGGTGCCTATGTCTAAGAAAATACAATAGTATGTTGACTTATCCTCTTTTGTCTATCCATTCGATCAGCCAACCCTTCTATAACTCTCTGCATGGAGGTCAGTGCTGCCGTAGTACCATCATCTTGTGATGGAGGAGGTGGAGTTGCACTCATTTAAGGAGTCGCCTCTCTTGTAATTCTTGAAGTGGTGTTGTGATTTCCTGTGGTGGCACTATGACCCCTGCCTTGACCAGCTCTACAAGTTCCACCCCTTCCCCTAGTCGAGGAAGTTTGATGCCCAGTGGAGGTATCATTAGGTGTTTGAGGAACACTTGTCATAGCCCTTTCGTTAGACAATCGAATGAGAGCCATCTGATAAACAAAACAAACACTATAAGATTCTAATTACCCTAAATATGATACATATAAGTAGGAATAAGAAAGAAGTACAAGAAACATCCTATCATGTCCTCGCATAATCAACATAATAGAAATGGTCGGCTAAATAACTATAATTGAGATTCTACTACCAACGTATGCTCTATAGTCATAGGAAGAACCTAGCCTCTGATACCAAGTTTATCACAATCCAATTAAGGATCATGACCGACGCTAAGAGGAACGATCCCAAAACAAGTCTTACTAGAATTCTACAGAAAATCAGCTAGAGTTTCCTCTGTTTTTAGGCCTATCCAAAAATTTAAACTTATCTAAGAATCAACAACACAGCTTCAAAATATTCCAATCAAGCTACCATATAAATTTTCAGTCTACTCTCCAAGAAAAATACTAACTCATCTCCAACAATAGGGAGAAACTCAAAATTCATCACACATCTAAGATGACAAAAGAGTTTTCATAGCTCTAACATAATGAATGATTTTGGAGCGACTCTAAGAATTCAAAAACAAAGTCCATAACAGTGAATAACTCATTTCCCACATGAACAAGTGTGGGGCTCAGCGTGGAATCAACTTACTTCCTTTAGCTAACTAAATCCTCGCCAATATCACCTGTATTCTCTGGAAAGTAAAAAAAAATAACGAGGAGTTAGTGCTTGATCATTGCATAATAATAATAACCATAGCTATTTTAAATAAGAGACAAGTTAGAAAATATGCTAGTATAATTATCCAAATCATGTAATCAATGCTCTTTCAAAAATCAATAGTCAAAATCCATCTTATTGTTTCATATAAGCAATTCAACTTAGCTGTTCAGAAATAAACTCAGTAAAACACTTTCATATCAAACCATATACATATATTCGGGAGGTTTTCAAGAATGAATCATGTAATCAGTAATCGGTATGTCTATCTTCATAAAAGAATAGACAATAACTGTAACTTTCATATTGATGAATCTCTACTCGAGGGATATTGGTAATGGTATGCTAGATCAACCTTCCCACTCTTAAAGTCTCTATCGGTAATCGGTAATACAAGGTGCACCAGGTCTAACGAACCACCCGTTATCTACAGGATTCATCAATGTCTACTCTCATTAAAACTTTTCTTTATAAGCCATATAAGCTTTTTCAAAGAAGTACAAAGCATGTAAATCTTTTAATTATATCATGTCAAAACATAATGAAAAACACATGTAAAAGTACATATATATCAAGTAAATATCAAGTCTTTTCAATAACGGTAATCATCTCAAATTCAATATACTTGTCTTATAAAATACATATAACTATTTTGGTATCATATCAAGTAAAAGGATTTATCCCATATGCAAATTCAAATCATTTAATAGCAATTTACTTTATAAATCATGTAAAAATTATGAAAACTTATAAAACACAAATTGGGGTTAAGATTACTACTCAGAGTACTCGTGCAAAAGTACCAAACTTGTCACCTCAAGCTATTCGTAAGAGTTCCTTCGGGCAATCTCTATTCATATCATAAAATCTCACATTACTTTCTTAGTTCAAGCTAAGTTCACACTAACTTCAGAAATTCTCAATCCCTTTTAGGATTTTATAGTTTCTATCCATTTGATGATATACAATGTAATATCCAAACCATAAGTAATCCAATTGGTGCAATAATCTAATAATTTTTTTTGGCTATCTTAACCATCTTTTTCATTCAAAATTCAGTACTCTTAACTATTCTTGTTGAGCAATTATCCATCCCTTGTCACTAAATTTTCAAATCCAAAGTAAATCACTTAGCCCAAGAACTTTAGTAAGACTATAGAAGAAGATAAAACAAGGATTTACTTCTAATCATGAGAATTTCACAATGTCTCTATCTCTTTAACTCTTAATTTTCTTAAACCCTTTACTCTCAATTTATAACCATGAATACACATTAACTCTATCACAAAATTTAGGAACTTATCTTTTTTTATGCTTCTCTTCTTAGTCTCAAATCAAAGCTCTTAAGATTATTTTGTTCCCCTTCTTTCGATTCCAAATGTGTAAGCAATTGAATAATTTTTTTTTTGTTTAAGGTTGCTGTACGCAACCCTTTGCAACAACTCCCTTTTTTATTGTTTTTGCTCGGTTAGGCATTGGCAGGTTTGCTACCCCTCTTTTCTATTTTTATAAATTATTTTTCTTGGGCTTTCGGCCCACTACCTCCTCTTTATTAATCTTTTTTTAAAAATCTAATCTTTTTTGTTTTTTTTTCTTGAAAGAAAAAGACAACTAGGCCTTGAAATGACCATGGTTATTACAATATCCTAGATAAGGTGAGTGTAAGAGACTTAAATATAAAAATAGATTTCGTACTTGGATTAAAATTCATGATACAAAACAATGGAGGAACATTAATTACAAGAGATGGGATAATATTCTTTAAGAATTTAACTTATACACCAGCAGAAACTATAAACTTTGAAACAAAAGGAAGAAGAGTTAGTATATCTTCTGGTACCCCAGACGATAATAACTTACAGACCTGTTGTAAAGACTGTTAAAATAAAAATCAATGTTATAAAAAATAAGGGTATAATGAACAATATGAAGAAGAAGATTATACTTTAGTAGAAGTGGAAGGCAAATTTTACAATTTTTAGATAGGAATAAAAAAGATTGGAACTATTAAAAGTCCTAAAGACCTAGATAACATAGTAAAGATGTTAGATGAAATGGAAATAAATAGGAGATAAACCCTTAAAATATTGAAAAAATAACAAAGTAATATGTAGATTAGATATCATTAACCTAGAATACGTAATAAAGACAGCCACTAATGAAGCGACTAACCAAGATTAGAAGATTTCAATATACAAATAAAAGAATTATTAAATTCTGGAGTAAGAAGGAGATCTACATCAAAATATAGATCATCAACATTTATGGTCAGATATCACAACGAGATATTAAAAGGAAAAATGAGAGTGGTAATAAATTATAAAAGACCTAATGATAAGATAATAATGGATGAATATAAATTACTAGATAAGAGTGAATCAATCGACAAATTATAAGGAAAAATGATATTTAGTAAATACGTCTGTAAGTTATGACAGTGGAAGGTTAAAATGGATGAAGAAAGTATCGAACGGACATCATTCACTTGCCCTGAACGACATTTTGAATGGTTAGCCATATACCATTTGGGCTAAAAACTGCCCCTCCAATATTCCAAAGAAAATTGGATAGTACATTTGGAGACTACAAAAGGTTTGTTTTAGTATATGTAGATGATATTTTAGTATTTCGTAAAGACATTAAAGAACATCTACAGACAGTATTTAGATTATTTGTGCAGAACAGAATAAATAGTAAGTAAGAAGAAAATGAAATTATGCAAGACTAATATAATTTTTTTAGGAGTAATATTAGGAGAGGAAAAAGATAAATCACAACCACATATATCAAAAAAGGTATTAGACATGCCTGATAGACTAGATAATACAAAAGACTTGCAAAAATTCCTAGGATTGGTAAATTATGCTAAAAATGTTATTAAAGACTTCAGAAATTAAATTGGCAGGGCCATTATAGTAGAAAACAGTAAGTAAAGGGCACAAACATTTTTAACACACAAGATATTAAATTGATACAATAGATTAAAGACAAAGTAAAAAATATTTCTAACCAATGTATACCATTAGAATAAGATTATTTGATAATCAGGACAGTTGGAAGTTTTCAAAAATGGGGAGTTGTATTAAAAGCTAGACCAAATAAATACAGCGATAAAATTGAAGAAAAAATTTGCTCCTATCAAAGTGAAAAAATAAAGAGAAA
>DF362713.1:2909-15469 GCA_000787875.1 Solanum virginianum
AAAAGATGAGACAGGGCCCCCGCCGTACCCTCGAATGTACAAAAATACAAAATAGTAAATGAGTGTGTATACCTAGGGTTTGCTCTGAAGCAAAGGAGCACTTTAAACAGCAGTCAGAATCCTATACTGGAGGATCTCTCACCTGTACGTCTATACTTGCGTACATGAAACGCAGCCCCCGAAGCAAAGGGGGTCAGTACGAAATACGTACCGAATATGTAAAGCAAAAAGTACAGAGTATATATATCAGGACAACTATTAAAACAAAAGTAAAATCCCATTTCCTTTCGAACAAAGTACACCAGAGAATTGACTTCCCTGTTCTTTATTTCTCTATTTCATAGTAATTTTTCAAGAATCATTTTCCAGTAACTTCATTAACATCTGATTAAAGCCATAAAGGAGTTCTATAATAGCCACTGAAGCAGTAACACTAGTTCAACATTAACAACACAAATAAGAAAGATAGCAGTGCCATAAACTATGCAAAGTAACAGCAGAAAATAATAAATTAAACTCGGACACCCGCTAAAGAATGATATCAAAAGGTACGGACCATGACCAATAAAGTGTTTATTGACCCTTTGAAGGGTTCCAATCTCAATGATTTCAGTTTACCTGCAGTGCAGTCTGAAGGATATAGAAGCTTAGGGACTCAAATCTCCTTATTTAACCGCTAAGCTACACATCCCAAAGAATTATTTGTTAACTGCTACTGACTCACCAGAGAGGCTGTGTAAACAAATTTCAATCATCCAATCGTGTAGTCATTAGCAACGTATGAGCTACCCAAACAGATATTGTTGAATTAGCAAAACAGAAAACTGAAGCACTGTAATTTTCAGTTTGATCAACAATCAACCGACAACAAATTATTATAGCAAGCACAGAAAGGATTTAAAGATACATATTGCTCAACACACATATACTAAGTAATGGAAATCAACTATACTATATCAGAGAATATGCATACCTGAAAAATCAAAGTACTTACCTACCTGAACGTAAAGTGTATAGCAAACAAGGTCAATGTATAAAGGTAAATGCATATCTAGAATACTAACATACTCACTTCCCAATACACAAAACTGAGGGATAACTGAAACAAAAGTACAAAGAGCAATATATTTCCAAAAATATCAAAATGTCTACTTTTAAGATTCAAATTACAAAACGTCTACTTTCCAAAATACAAGTCATGCATAGACACAAGAAATATAGTTGCCCACCCGTTACATATCAACCATAGGATAGGTGAGCCAGCCGTTCCCATACTCACAAATCCTAATATAGAATGACATAGTGCAAAAGTTAGACCGCCTGAATTACTAAATCGCGCCCACTAAAGATATGTCCTGGACTGCTCAGATCATGAGTCACGTCCACTGAGGATATGTATTGGGCTGCTCAGACCACGAGTCACACCCACTAAGGATAGGTCTTGGACTACTCGAACCATGAGTCACGTCCACAAAGAAGATGTCTTGGACTACTCGGACCACGAGTCATATCCACAAAGGATATGTTCTGGACCGCTCGGATCACGAGTCGCGCCCAGGTATAATGTCAATAAATAGTAGATTGTACATAAGGATATGTTCTGGACCGCTCGGATCACGAGTCGCGCCTAGATATAATACCAACATATCAAAGAACATATATATACATATAAATATATATATATATATATCATATCCGCACGATAATAACTAGCTTAAGAACCGATAAACAATATCATATCATATGGACACAGTCGTTATCACAAATCTCAAACATAAGTAACATATTTGTATGCAAAATTAAAATAATATTTACTCAAATCTAAGTTGTGCCATGAAAATATTGCTCAGTTAAAAGCAAGTTGGTCTAGTAGCAGTAAGAAAAAGCATTTCAAAGATAGATAGACATAGGTACAAGTAAAGGAGGACTTGCGAAGAAATGTCAACATTCATTACAAAGAGAATTATGTATTCAAAATAAAGCTAAAATAACGTATACAATGATAAATATTTTTTAAGGTAGATAGAGGTCTGTATACATTGTACCCTTCTCAGACCTCAATTATGGGATTACACACGGTATGTGTTGTTGCTCTCAAATAGAGTAAGTAGGCAGAAAGACAAAAATACACTGGCAATCTAGTTCAAGTTCAGGAAAAAGAGTGCTTCTACTTTTTTTTTGGCAGAGGTTTTGTATACAGGCATCTTGTTGCCTTTAGCTTACCAAAACAAGAACAAAAACAAAAACAAAAACAAAAACAAAAAAAAAGTTCAGAAAGGAAAATTGATGCATGCCTTTTTGTGATCATATGGCAATTAACAGATGTTTACCACCAGAAACAGATACAGGTCCTAGCCTTCTTGCAGAAAGAATATACTCAATAAGCACCAGTAGCATACAATATTTAGTTGCAGCCGAGCTGATGACCGATGGTCAAGAAAGGCGTATGATGTTTTCACCTCTCAAGAACTGATGGGAATACTGAAGAATAATAGAAGCAAGTATACATCTATAGCTAACACATGACAATGCTCATAACCTCAAACAAACAGTAAGCTAGAAAAATGTTAGGGAAGCTGAACAACTAATGGCCGTCTACTATCTAGTTCTCAGAATGAATTTAGTATGAGCAGTGATACTCTGTTACCTTTCTTAAGCTTGCCACATAAAATCTCTTATAGTTCCTTGCGCCAAAGGTCCTGATCATAGTCCGAGCCCTCCCAAATATGAAAATTGAGGTTTTATTTGATATCAAACATAACACTACATGTCCTCCTACAATAGAGTATGACTAGAGTCCATGCAAACTGAAACGGGACAATTTTCTCACAATATAATGAATTCATATTGTTTTAGAAGGTCAGCGACACCATTTACTCAATAAATAGTAGATTGTACATGCCTATAACTAAACATACTAAATTTTTGTTGCTTTAGAAGGTCAAAAGGGAATATACTCAATAAGCACCAGTAGCATACAATATTTAGTTGCAGCCGAGCTGATGACCGATGGTCAAGAAAGGCGTATGATGTTTTCACCTCTCAAGAACTGATGGGAATACTGAAGAATAATAGAAGCAAGTATACATCTATAGCTAACACATGACAATGCTCATAACCTCAAACAATCAGTAAGCTAGAAAAATGTTAGGGAAGCTGAACAACTAATGGCCGTCTACTATCTATTTCTCAGAATGAATTTAGTATGAGCAGTGATACTCTGTTACCTTTCTTAAGCTTGCCACATAAAATCTCTTATAGTTCCTTGCGCCAAAGGTCCTGATCATAGTCCGAGCCCTCCCAAATATGAAAATTGAGGTTTTATTTGATATCAAACATAACACTACATGTCCTCCTACAATAGAGTATGACTAGAGTCCATGGAAACTGAAACGGGACAATTTCCTCACAATATAATGAATTCATATTATTTTAGAAGGTTAGCGACACCATTTACTTAGTAAATAGTAGATTGTACATGCCTATAACTAAACATACTAAATTCTTGTTGCTTTAGAAGGGAAGAAGGGAATATACTCAATAAGCACCAGTAGCACACAATATTTAGTTGCAGCCGAGCTGGTGACCAATGGTCAAGAAAGGCGTATGATGTTTTCACCTCTCACCACAATATAGTAATAGCCTTATTCCTCAAGTCATTAACACATTTGTACAAAGGCATAAATGTGAAAATTTTCAGACTATGTGACTGCATAGGAATTATAAGCTCACAACAACAATTATACATTGATCACTAATTAATTGGTACCAGATATATGAATCTTTTATATCTACTCCGCTCTATTGAACCAAATCCATTCTAGTACTGGTAAATTAAAGTGTCTTCACAACACCAAAGACAAATAGAGAAAGTATTCATTTAAAATAACAAAGTTGTCAACTTCCAGAAAATTTTGACAGAAATTGCCTATCAAGTACCATAAGTTCCACATATTATTACCTCAAAGCGTTAATTTCCAGTTCACAGACATAGAAAAATATTCATTTTCATGCTATTTAAACACAATTTCATGGTTTCAAGACAATATAACACTACTTACATACATCTCTTAAATTCGACCCCCACTTCAAATTTCACAACTCACTTTAACATGAAATCTTTCAAGATTTTCTTTCAATTTAACATATTCCAACATACATAGAATCTTTAATTTACATAAACAAGGCTAAAAATCATCATACCTTTTAAACCACTTAAATTGACCCCAAATCGCCAAAGTCATAGAACAAGGCATTTTCTTGGCCAACCAAAACCTCCACGCTACTTAAGGGACTCAATATACCAAGCCTCTAGCATCAAAATAATTATAGAATCAAAAAAAATGCAAATTCTTGGTTGGTTACTGTAGCAACCCGAGAATAGTGAAGAGTATGTTCTTGGAAATTTTTGTCGAAGTGTTAGGAACTTGTCTTGAAAAAAAAAGGGATAACATATGCTTATCTTTACCAATTGACCCAACCCCTCCACACTTGTTCCAATAGGAATTGAACACAATTGGGGTGGGGCAACTCCTTATATTACTTTAAGACTTCAAGTCTTGAAGATTACACTTTGGCCCCCCAAACTTTTCCTACGCGAGCAAGTTAAAGACATGCAAAGATATCGTTATAAACATACGAATCCTAACAACCCAAGTTTTTTTTAAAAAAATTGTACTAGAGTCCCCAAAGTTTCCAATAATGTCTGTTAACTCCTAATTTTCCAAGAATGTCACATTTAGTCCCTACTTTTGAAATGGTCCTAATGCACAAAAATATAGGTTCTAACATCCTCCCCCCTTAAAACATTTGTCCTCGAATGTTAAACTAACCTTACGTATTTCCTAATCAACTTAGGGGGAGTTTCCGAATCCAAATACCCAACCCAATTATAACCAATGTAATAATTTTTACAAAAATTTTGGCAGAGTTTCCTTTGTTTTATGGACTAATCAAAAACCCTGCATACACAGCATATATATATATATATATATATATATCTGCGGGCTGACAAGGTCACCGTTATGGTTAAACCGCCCAACATATAAAGCATACGTACAATGTCATACAAACTATCATAACCCATATACACAGGCATCCACAGAACTCTAACTACATAGTTAAATCGGAAGATGGGACAGGGCCCCCATCGTACCCTTGAATGTACAGAAATACAAAATAGTAAATGAGTGTGTATACCCAGGGTTTGCTCCGAAGCAAAGGAGCACTTTAAACAGTAGTCAGAATCCTATACTGGAGGATCTCTCACCTGTACGTCTATACCTGTGTACATGAAACGCAGCCCCTGAAGCAAAGGGGATCAGTACGAAATACGTATCGAATATGTAAAGCAGAAAGTATAGAGTATATATATCAGGACAACCATTAAAACAAAAGTAAACTCCCATTTCCTTTCGAACAAAGTACACCAGAGAATTGACTTCCCTGTTCTTTATTTCTCTATTTCACTTTAATTTTTCAAAAATCATTTTCCATTAACTTCATTAACATCTGATTGAAGCCATAAAGGAGTTCTATACTAGCAACTGAAGCAGTAACACTTGTTCAACATTAACAACACATATAAGAAAGACAGCAGTGCCATCAACTGTGCAAAGTAGTAGCAGAAAATAATAAAGTAAACTTGGACACCCGCTAAAGAAGGATATCAAAAGGTACGGACCATGACCGATGAAGTGTTTATTGACCCTTTGAAGGGTTCCAATCTCAATGATTTCAGTTTACCTACAGTGCAGTCTGAAGGATACAGAAGCTTTAGGAATCAAACCTCCTTATTTAGCCGCTAAGCTAGACATCCCAAAGAATTATTTATTAAATGCTACTGACTCACCGGAGAGGCTGTGTAAGCAAGTTTCTATCATCCAATCTTGTAGTCATTAGCAACTTATGAGCTACCCAAATAGATATTATTGAATTAGCAAAACAGAAAACTGAAGCACTATAATTTTCAGTTTGATCAATAACCAACCAACAACAAATTATTACAGTAAGCACAGAAAGGCTTTAAAGATACATATTGATCAACACACATATATTAAGCAATGGAAATCAACTATACTATATCTGAGAATACGCATACCTGAAAAATCAAAGTACTTACCTACCTGAACATAAAGTGTATAGCAAACAAGGTCAAAGTATAAAGGTAAATGCAAATCTAGAATACTGACATACTCACTTCCCAATACACAAAACTGAGTGATAACTGAAACAAAAGTACAGAGGGCAGTACATTTCCAAAAATATCAAAATGTCTACTTTTAAGATTCAAATCGCAAAACGTCTACTTTTGAAAATACCAATCATGCGTAGACACAAGAAATATAGTCGTCCACCCGTTACATATCAACCATAGGATAGGTGAGTCAGGCGTCCCCATACTCACAAATCCTAATATAGAATGACATAGTGCAAAAGTTGGACCGCCCGAATTATAGAATCGCGCCCACTAAAGATATGTCCTGGACTGCTCGAATCATGAGTCACGTCCACTGAGGATATGTCTTGGGCTGCTCGAACCACGAGTCATGCCCACTAAGGATAGGTCTTGTACTGCTCGGACCATAAGTCACGTCCACAAAGGAGATATCTTGGACTGCTCGGACCATGAGTCGCATCCACAAAGGATATATTCTGGACTGCTCGGATCACGAGTCGTGACCAGACATAATACCAACATATCAAAGAACATATGTACATATATATATATATATATATATATATTTGTACGACAACAGGTGGCCCAAGAACCGGTAAACGATATCATATCATATGGACACAGTCGTTAACATAAATCTCAAACAAAAGTAACATATTCGTATGCAAAATTAAAATAATATTTACTCAAATCTAAGTTGTGCTATAAAAATATAGCTCAGTTAAAAGCAGGCTGGTCTAGTAGCAGTAAGAAAAAGTATTTCAAAGGTAGATAGACACAGGTACAAGTAAAGGAGGACTTGGGAAGAAATGTCAACATTCATTACAGAGAGAATTATGTAATCGAAATAAGGCTAAAATAATGTATACAATGATAAATATATTTTAAGGTAGATGTAGGTCTGTATATATTGTACCCTTCTCAGACATCAATTGTGGGATTACACACGGTATGTGTTATTGCTCTCAAATAGAGTAAGTAGGCAAAAAGACGAAAATACACTGGCAATCTGGTTCAAGTTCAGGAAAAAGAGTGCTTCTACTTTTTTTAGCAGAGGTTTTGTATACAAGCATCTTGTTGCCTTTAGCTTACCAAAACAAAAATAAAAACAAAAAAAAAAGCTCAGAAAGGAAAATTGATGCATGCCTTTTTGTGATCGTATGGCAATAGACAGATGTCTACCAACAGAAATAGATACAGGTCCTAGCCTTCTTGTAGAACTGATGGGAATACTGAAGAATAATAGAAGCAAGCATAATCTACATCTAACACATGATAATGCTCATAACCTCAAACAAACAGTAAGCTAGGAAATGTTAGGGAAGCTGAACAACTAATAGCCATCTACCATCCAGTTCTCAGAATGAATTAAGTATGAGCAATGATACTTTATTACCTTTCTTAAGCTTACCACATAAAATCTCTTATAGTTACTTGCGCCTTTTAGTATGAGCAGTGATACTCTGTTATCTTTCTTAAGCTTGCCACATAAAATCTCTTATAGTTCCTTGCGCCAAAGGTCCTGACCATAGTCCGAGCCCTCCCAAATATGAAAATTGAGGTTTTATTTGATATCAGACATAGCACTACATGTCCTCCTACAATGGAGTGTGACTAGAATCCATGCAAACTGAAACGGGACAATTTCCTCACAATATAATGAATTCATATTGTTTTAAAAGGTCAGGGACACAATTTACTCAGTAAATAGTAGATTGTACATGCCTATAACTAAACATACTAAATTCTTGTTGCTTTAGAAGGTCAGAAGGGAATATACTCAGTAAGGACCAGTAGCATACAATATTTAGTTGCAGCCAAGTATTATAAGCTCACAACAACAATTATGCATTGATCACTAATTAATTGGTACCAGCTATATGAATCTTTTATATCTACTCCACTCTATTGTACCAAATCCGTTCTAGTACTGGTAAATTAAAGTTTCTTCACAGCACCAAAGACAGATAGAAAAAGTATTCATTTAAAACAACAAAGTTGTCAACTTCCAGACAATTTTGACAGAAATTGCCTATCTAGTACCATAAGTTCCACATATTATTACCTCAAAGCGTTAATTTCAAGTTCATAGACATAAAAAATATTCATTTTCACGCTATTTAAACATAATTTCATGGTTTCAAAACAATATAACACTACTTACATACATCTCTTATATTCGACCCCCACTTCAAATTTCACAACTCACTTTAACATGAAATCTTTCAACATTTTCTTTCAATTTAACATATTCCAAAATACATAGAATCTTTAATTTACATAAACAAGGGTTAGATATGAGACGATGCTTTCAACATTTTCTTTCAATTTAACATATTCCAAAATACATAGAATCTTTAATTTACATAAACAAGGGTAAAAATTATCATACATTTTAAACCCCTTAAATGACCCCAAATCGCCAGTCATAGAACAAGGTGTTTTCTTGGACAACCAACACCTCCATGCTTCTTAGGGGACTCAATATATCTAGCTTGTAGCATCAAAATAATTGTAGAATCAAAAAAACGCAAATTCTTGGTTGGTTACTGTAGCAACCCGAGAATATTGAAGAGTATGTTCTTGGAAATTTTGTCTATGTGTTGGGAACTTGTCTTGAAGAAGAAAACTGTAGCAACCCGAGAATAGTGAAGAGTATGTTCTTGGAAATTTTGTCTAAGTGTTGGGAACTTGTCTTGAAGAAGAAAAGGATAACATATGCTTATCTTTACCAATTGACCCCACCCTCCACACTTGTTCCAATAGGAATTGAACACAATTGGGGTGGGGCAACTCTTTATATTACTTTAAGACTTCAAGTCTTGAAGATTACACTTTGGCCCCCCAAACTTTTTCTACACGAGCCAGTAAGGACATGCAAAGATATCGTTAAAGACATACGAATCCTAACAACCCATGTTTTTTTTAAAAAAAATTCTACTAGAGTCCCCAAAGTTTCTAATAATGTCTGTTAAGTCCCAATTTTCTAAGAATAACATATTTATTCCCAACTTTCGAAATGGTCCCAATGCACAAAAATACAGGTCCTAACAAAAACCCTCATAATGGGCATCATTAAATTAAACTAAAATCCATAAATGTTCTATAGCTTTTCATGGTATCATAGAATACATAGTTTTAGGATCATAAAATCAACCATAATATCCAATCCTAATGATACTTGTACATAATCAAATCAATACTTGATGAAATTAAATTTAAATCATGTTCGTAATGCATAATAGGAATTACCCATAAAGTATCAAGTCTCAAAATCGTAAAATTTTCACAAAAGAGAAGAGATGGCTCCATGGGTGAAAGGACCTATAGATGAAGACCCCTTATCTTAAATCATTGAAATAGATGAGGGAATCCTGACGACACTTGAAGGACTTCACTTAAATTCTTGAATTCCAACAAAGGTTCTTGAGAGTGTTGAAATTGATTGGAGGATTTGGTAAGAATTAGAGAGGATTTGGGGAGTGTTTTAGTGAGATCTAGGGCTCCAAATAGCTAAACAATGGAGGAATCCCATATATAATGATGTTGGGTTATTACCAAATTTTCCTTAGTTGGAACAGAAAAAGTTCAAAAAATTTTGACAGATGATGACGTGATGTAGACTTGCTCCCGTCAATGTCATTTTTTCACGAAGTTCAATTTTTCCCTATTTTGGCATAGGAATGAGTTTAGGCCATTTTGTACTATAGGGGACCAAGTTCAGGATGCGAAGTGGCCGCATACTCTTCTGGTTAAGCCTCTGATCACCCAAAAAATTAGTTTTTGATATGAGTAACCTAAAAATCAATGACTAGCCCTTAGTACACAATTTTGCATCTTGAAAAAGAATATGAAGTCAGATTTGCAAAATCATGCACGAATTTTAAGATATTCAAGAAATAAACTATAGGGAATTTTCCAAGTCAGGTGGGAGGCATTACAAATACGAAATTGCATAAGCATGCAAGCGGAAGTATAGCCTTGATAGCAAGCAAAAACATGGAAGTCAAAGTATACCTATAAAGAGAATTACATCAACATAACTACATCTTGGCAGGGACTAGAACATACCACTAGCTCACCCTCAAGATAAAAAAGAAAGTACAAAAGGTCTTAACATAGAAACATGAAAGCAAGAAAGTAAAGGCTTGTCACCAAAGCACGAAAACTCACCAAGTCTTCAAAAGCACAAATCAGAGTCTAAACATAATAGTGAGGAGTAGAAGTGTCATCGCCCGTTCCTATATGGTTAGATCCTATATGCAAAGAGTATGTGTTAGTACATTGTAATGTACTAAGTATGTAGGCATGTAATGTTTTAAAGGAATGTCATAACCATAATAACAATATGCATAATTATATCAACATAAGAAAGGACAAGAGATGATACATGAACAATGCAACTTTAAAATCAGGAATGGAAGAATTTAACACATTTCATAAAATCTAACATACATACATATGTACGAATAGAACCTTAAACCAATTGTAAGACTATGTAGACTATTACATGGAATTTTGAGGTTCACTCTACACTGGAGATTTCACGACCCAAGCCTAGGGCCTAGATATGAGACGATGAATAAGGAACCCAAAGGCACCCCAAATAAGCCTCTTAAGCATGCATGGCACATCATCGATTTGCAAAAACATAATCAAACATTAAGCAAGAAACAAATAATTTAGGGGAAAGAGGGAATGGACTCACGTTATGGGGATGTTATAGTCTAAGGAGCAGGTACGTATGACTCACACTATGGGGGTAGATAGGGACTTATGACTTTCATCTCAACATCAACATATAACAAGCATATAGAGAGAACAAGGACTAAGGGAAATCTTTCATAATTACAAAAGCATAAATAGTTACACTAACATACATAGCCATATCTATATCTAACAACACCTTTAGTCATGAATGAAATGGGGGACAAGACATTTTTTGGGCTCACCCTCAAAAGATAGTATCCAAAAATACATAAGTCTAAATAAGCATGTAAGTAAGTGGATATTATTCCCAAAATAGAAGACTCACCAATAGCAATCTTCACTCAAACCACCTAGCCATGTGGAGGAGGAGGATGAGTAGGGGTTCTGGTTCCTACATGGTTAGATCAAGTAGGTAAAAAGTATTTGTTAGTACTTGGAATGTGCCAAGTATGTGGCATACAAAAACAACAAGGAAAATAAGCCTTAATTGAACAATATGCATATTCATAGCCAATTGTTATAATCTCAATATGGATGATCAATTCTTAGGTAGAACATGTATAAATAATCATAAAGTCTCATAACATAACACACATAGATAGGGAAGGGACCATAACTGACATATAAGACCAACCGAGCTACTAGTTGGAATCCCAATGTTCACTCCACACCAGACATAGAGTGGTCTACTTTGTCAAGGTAAACCAAACACTCACCTTAAGGAAACTTACCCACTTTGGAGAATGCTTCACAAAAACCTTACAAGAACACCACCTATTTTAGTTTATGTATTTTATAAGCCTTACGGAAACACTACCCATTTTGGACATCAATTAGCCTATACTTATAGGAACCCCACCCATTTTTGTGAATCACGCAACAAAAGTTATATGGATCCATTAGTTAATCACAAACCTATTGTAACACCCCTTATGATTATAGGCTTGGAAAACTAGAAGTCAAGAATTTTGCTGATGGTTGCACCTTACGAGCTAGTCTACAACCCATGTTTTCTCTATGAATCCTACTCAATTATATGATTTTAACTTAATCGTTTATGGACCCACAGTTAGCACTTATCTCTTATGATAAAGCTATGGATTTTCATGATTATAATCTCAAGTATGTAAAATCATATTTTATGACAATAATGATGTATTGAAAGTTGTGATGATGCTATTATAATGGGGGTAATGAAAACCCAAATGTTTATAAAGATGTTAAGGTGGGAATGTCTACCCACATAGTAATAAAAGCAAACTAGATGAATTATTTTTATGACATGATGTTTTCATGAAAGCTATGATAACTATTATAAATTATGAAAGTGTGATTTTGATGAAGTATGAACTATGTTGAAAGCTATGTATATGCATGATTTATGTATTCTATGGGATATGACTTAGCATCGAGTATCTTATGTGAGGGGGACTATCTCCAAGGGTCCTTATATAAATCCTCAAGTCCCATAATTGTGTGCCACCATAGGAATGATGTTCACATTTTATGCCTTAAAGATGTGCTAATGGATCTAATTAGCTTAAATGATGGACACTCACCATGCTAGGATAGAGCCTAAAGGGTAAAGTCAAGGGATGGTTCTCACCATGCTAGGATAGAGCCTATAGGGTGAGGATCGAGTCTACCTTAGTAAAGTCAACTCTTCTTAGTT